>CM072152.1:26628539-26645604 GCA_036850595.1 Rhyacichthys aspro | reverse complement strand
TAAGTCCAGATCTTGTCCTGGTTTAGCTGTAACTCTGTTCTGGTCTAGTCCTTAGTTTTAGTTCCACTTAGTCCAGGTTTAGTCCAGTTCCTCCTCCATCTTGTTTGCTGTATTTCCCTCTGATCCTCTCTAATCCTTTTGTAGTCCTGTTCAAAGACCGGGGCCGGACTTACATGGCTTTACTGATCCTGGTCAGTCTTCACTTAGACCTGCTCCGGTTTTAATCCCGACACAAAGGCCCCCGTCGGGGCCTTTCACGGCCCCCGTCCTGAGGCCGGCCCCTGCAGCTGGGAACCGCTTAATCCCACTGTGAACCGCTGACAGTCCCACAAAGACCGACCGGGCCCAGACCTGGTTTAGACCTGGTTCAGGGCGGGTTTAGGGCCTCATTAAGACTCGAGAATAAAGACGATCACTTCCTGTGGAAATGTGTTCACGAGATCATTAGGACCAGATCAGAGAGAGGACTAAACCAGGACTAAAACAGGTCTAAACCAGGACTAAAACAGGTCTAAACCAGGTCTAAACCAGGACTAAAACAGGACTAAAACAGGTCTAAACCAGGACTAAAACAGGTCTAAACCAGGTCTAAACCAGGGCTAAAACAGGACTAAACCAGGACTAAAACAGTTTGCCTGTCCTGAATCTGAGCAAAGCATGATGGTCTTTGTAGTTCTCTCCACTTTGTTTCACTGCAGCTGCAACAAAAGTACATTTATTGTCCAAAAGCTCAAACAAAAACCTTGGAGAATAAATCCTATAAAACATTTGAACGCAAAGGATTTATTCTGAACTCTAATGAGGAACTTATCTAATTAGTGTTAATATCATCTCTCTCGTCTGTTACTGAGAGGAGTGCAGCATATGCCGACTTCTGAAGTAAATGTGAACAGTGTGAAAAGACTGCGGCGTCAGAACAATGGCTCTGTGTTGGATTCTCAGAGAAATATGTTTGAACAACTGTTTTCAGAGTAAGACCACCTCCAGATCCCACTGATCCCACTGAGCTGAGAGTCACAGCTAAAGAAACCCACACTGAACAGTCGGACGAGGACGTAATGAGAGAAAAAGCTGCTTTAAACACTGTACCTGAGAGAACCTCTATTCAGGAACAGAAAACCTTGGACAATCACATGCTCCAAAAAGGAGCGCTCCCATTGGTCGACACTTGTCACATGACGTTCCAGGAAGTTTAATAGCTGCAGATAAAGTGTATTTTCAGCTGAATATGTCTTTTAACAGAGAAACAGCTGAAAAAAGAAAAGCATCAACAGAGAAAAGGGAGACAACGTAAAACACAGATAAATACTGTCAATTCAATCACGTAATGTTTAACGAGGAGGAGATAATTGTCGTCCTGACGCTGAAGTCACAGCTAACGCTAACGCTAAACTCACTTCCAGAAGCTGAAGGATATTAACCACAATCCCTTCTTTATCTGCTGTGGTTTATTAAACATCACAAAAGACAGTGTCATGTTTGCTCTTTTTTCTGTTTGGTCTTTTTGTGACGATAAAGAAACGTACACAGACGAGTGCCGTGTTCAGGACTGTCCCATTTCTTCTGTTTAGAAGGTCTAACCACATACAGCAGCGCTAGCAGTGATTCATCTGGATTATAAATGTCGTCTAAGCTGCTAAATCATTTCCAGGAGTGAATCCAACAAGACGAGGTGAGATGGAAATGCTCTGAACTGTTTAGGCTGTAGTTATGTAGCTTTATTTAACACCAGGACTGTGTTAAAAAAGAAAAAAGACCAGGAAACAGGAAGTAGAAGAAAAAGGAGTTGAGAATTTCTATCCATTTTTATAAATCCAGATTGAAATATACATTAATGCTAAAGATAAGTGGATGAAAGTGAAGAGAATAAACGGAGAGAGCGCGTTGAACGGAAAGAACAGACGGACACCGCTGAAGGAGGAAGCAGCAGAAGGCGTCTCTGTCCTGATGAATAAATTACAGCCTCACGTTTAAAGAACAGTTTGTGGAACAATTACGACTCATTAGCTCCGGACGCCGCCAAGCGCACCGCGGCGAGCCAAGATCTGAGAGAGAGGAAGAAAAACATCCAGATCTGAGACTGACACTAAAGATCTAAAGAGAAACTGCACCGAGGCTTTTATTCTGAAGAGCTAGAGCTTGTTTTATATTATTATGAAGTTATTACATTGTGCATTTGAACAGTGGCTATAAACACCTCAAAGATTAAAAACTTCTGTTGAAGAGCAGCCATCTTTGAGACTCTCTGTAGATTTTAAACCTGAACAAGACTAAAACAAGCCGTAAATACTCAGGCTCTGTTTAAGACTAAATATTTCCTCTCATTTTTCAACAATTATAATTCAGTAAAAGTCTTGCATGTCCAGATTTTTAATATTGACCAAACTTTTATGTCTTTGTTTTATCTGCTTTTATTGAGTCAATTTGAACATTTTTCTTTAAATTTCGTGGTTTGGGAATATTTCTTTTAAAAATCAAATAAAAACTCTCTTAATGAGATTGTGGAATGGGCTCTGAGCAGAAACAGAGTCAGACCTGAACACAAAGCTCAACGCCGTTAGAGTCTTGCTGAACCTAAATGTGAGACTAAAAATTAAAGGAAGATTAACTCCGCTCGTTAATGAGAGCCATGTGACAGCCGTGTTACAGCCGTGTTTAAGCTGTGTTACAGCCGTGTTATAGCCATGTTTGAGCCGTGTTTGAGCTGTGTTAGAGCAGTGTTAGAGCCATGTTACAGCCATGTTACAGCCATGTTTGACCCATGTGAGCGCCGTGTTACAGCCGTGTTACAGCCGTGTTTGAGCTGTGTTACAGCCGTGTTATAGCCATGTTTGAGCCGTGTTTGAGCTGTGTTAGAGCAGTGTTAGAGCCATGTTACAGCCGTGTTTGAGCCGTGTTACAGCCGTGTTTGAGCCGTGTTACAGCCGTGTGAGAGCAGGCCGACCCGTGGCTCTCTGCGAAGGCTTGCTGTAATTACGGCGATAATTGTGGGGTATTTTGTAAAGTGCCAGATCGTTTAATTCGGGATTAGCTCTCGTCACCTCCGTCTGCCCCGAGGCGGGGCTCTTAAATCCTTCTACCCCTCCTCGTTTTTTTACTTTCTCAGCAGAGCGGTCTTTTCAAGGATCGAGTGTCGCTCCATCTGTGACTGAAGCTCATTTACATTCGTCTCAAAGACACTTCAGATGCTTTTCACTAATGCTCCACTAATAACGGTCGAGTAAAATCAAAAGGCCCTTATGTAACCAGTTAAAGTGCCATTTGATCTGATTGGCTCAGGGCTGTTTGGGAGTCGTTAATGAAGTGCCTCTGGGGTCGTATTTTGTTCGCGTACATCATTATAGTATTATTACAGGGCATAAAAACCACTGCTGTTTGTCTCCAGAGACACAGGGACAGCCCAGGATTCACTAAAGTGTGTTTGTGACATATTTAGGATTCTCTGCAGTCGGTAAAGTGGGCTTTTTGCTCTTGAGGTCAGTTCCTGGAGACTGGGGTAAATCCAGATGAAGGGCAGTAAGCCTCTAGTGAAGGGTGAATATGCAGGTGTTTGAGTGGTTTACAGTTGCTTCCATCGATTAAACCGATCCCAAAGGTGAAAAATGTCCGACGTCGACCAAAAAGAGTTGGAAAAAAACACCTGGAAATAAAATTAGAAATAATGTCTGGTAAACATGATGTCTCTGGTCTGATATAATGACAGGTAAACACTAAAACTTGCAACACATTTCGCTGAAACTAAACCGAGCTCCCGGAACTGACGTTGTGTCTCCAGAGTTTTATAGACGTCCGTTTGTTGTTTAGTGCGTTTACTTCAAACCAAAATGCTCATGTTTAAATCAGAAATGTGTCAGAAAGTTAGCTTTGAATGATAAAATATTCAACTCACAGACGACAGTTCACATTACTCCCTTTTGGCTTCACTGTTTCATGCCATTTCCAGTTTAATTAGATAATTATCTGCACTTTTAGCTCTAACCAAATCATATAATCAGTGACAGAATGGAAACGAGTGCCTCCTGAAGGATTACTTTTACCAGACTGACCTGTGTCTATAAAGAATTGCATTCGTCTTGTTTTGGAAAAAGACACATTAAAAGCTCCACCCAAAATGTCACTTACGGCCTTTTGGTGAAACTCCTCGGTGTCTTCAGCTCCTCAGAAAGAAAGAATATTTAAAACTGGTGCACTTTAATAAGTCTTTCCTCTGTCTCTGTCACAGCTGCTGTTTACTTCCATCTGATTCTCTTGAAAACAGTTTCTTATATTTCTCTGGAGTTTCTCGTCAGTTCTTATTAAATCAGTGTTTGTTGTTGGTTTTAAACAGAGGCTAAAGACCGGAGCAGAGCTAACGACACTGTTCCTCAGAGACACGAGACTAACTAGGTCCCAGTGGGTTTTAAACACGACTAATGTTCCCCGTCGAGACGCGCTAATGGGCTTTTAACTGAGAATTTACCTCAGAGCACACCTGACAGATCCACCTGAGACACACCTGAGACACACCTGAGACACACCTGAGACAGACCTGAGCAGGTGAGTGTCGATGGCAACTGTCTCCATTAAAAAACCTCAGTGATGTTGTCAGGAAACAGCTCCAGTTCCTGATTTTTTTTTTTTTTTTGTGTCTGTCTCAGACTCTCCTCCAAAAGTAGAACCTTTCCTGCTTCTCTTTTATTAAAAAATAAAACCACAAAATACTAATCCATTTGACCAAACTGAAGTTTAGAGTTTAGCGTTAGCTTAGCTGTGACTTCAGCGTCAGGACGACAATTATCTCCTCCTCGTTAAACATTACGTGATTGAATTGACAGTATTTATCTGTGTTTTACGTTGTCTCCCTTTTCTCTGTTGATGCTTTTCTTTTTTCAGCTGTTTCTCTGTTAAAAGACATATTCAGCTGAAAATACACTTTATCTGCAGCTATTAAACTTCCTGGAACGTCATGTGACAAGTGTCGACCAATGGGAGCGCTCCTTTTTGGAGCATGTGATTGTCCAAGGTTTTCTGTTCCTGAATAGAGGTTCTCATCTGTTACAATCACTTACAATAAACACTAGATGGATCATAAAGACTATTTTTTTTTATTATCTTTATTTGTGTACTTCAGTGTTATTACTCCATGTGTTTGTATTTATTTTAATTACAGACAAGACGGCTGTCAAAAACAACACTCAGCTGAAAGAAGGGAACCTGGTGCAGGATAATAGTCCATTAGTGCTTTAAGGTGTTTACATCAGTTCATTGATCAATTAAAGACACAGACATTACAATAACCCAAGATAAATTAGAACAACTGTTTTTTCTTTTCTACATTCTTGATTGCAGCTTACAGTTAATAAAGACTGTGTGTTTATGGAAAGAAACGCTGGTCCAGTTCATTTTTGCAGTGCTTTGTTATGAACTTCTTGTACATTTTGTCCCAGTAGGGCCACCGTTGGACAGAAATCAAAGTTAACGTTCAGTGTTGTACATTGCTTTCAATTTTCTGTTTTTTCTTTGCAGTCGTTTATGATGTAAATATTTTTTGACATGGAATTTGAGTCAATTCATTCTGTTTAAGGGTTTCTCTCTGATTGGTTAAAAGATGACGTGATACCAGTAAAAGTTTGTTTTAAAGCAGAAGGACTGGTGTTACTCAACAGACGTTAAACACTATTTTACTTTAGATGCTTAACACTTTCAGGTGATATTTAGTCTTTGAGCACTTCATCTGTCTCCTCCTCGTACACTCGTCCTCTGTATTTACCTGTATTTACCTGTATTTACCTGTATTTACCCGTATTTACCCGTATTTACCTGTATTTACCCGTATTTACCCGTATTTACCTGTATTTACCCGTATTTACCCGTATTTACCTGTATGTACCTGTGAGCGCTGTAACGAGGGCCCGGAGCCTCTGGTCTCTGTGGTGAACGTAAACACCACACACGCCTCGCTCGGAGTAAACCCGGATCACAAAGAGGGCGTGACGCGTTTATGGGACGTCCGTCAAAAAGCCAGGAATTTTAATTACAGCTTTGAGCCGCAGCCGTTACTGACGTTACACAGAAACATAACTGTCTCTGAAACACGGACCAGAAGAGTCACGCTTCATAAAAGAATCGACTAATGAGTTTTATAAATGAGGAAGTAATTCGTCCAATAATAATAACCATTAAACACGAGTAAAGCATTATTAATCACTTGATTTCTTATTTTAAAAGAAAAGAAGGTGTGTTCAGGTGTGTTCAATAAATGATTGAACTGTGTATTTCTGGATTCTTTGCTGGAAAACACGAGTCCAGAGTCAGCTCCTCCAAGAGACTCTGGTTCTGAGCTGGAAAAGGGTTCAAGATTCAAGAGATTCAAGAGATTTAAGAGATTTAAGATGCAAAGAGTTTGTCATGTGTTCAGAACAGATACAGGTTTCTCTGTACAATCAAATTCTTCCTTTACTGTCCACAGTGAATCCCAATAAATGCAAAAAATACAGTAAAATAAGTATAAAACAGATAAATCAGTCTAAATACAAGATATAAAATAGAAATAAAGTAGAAATAGGATAAAGTAGGGCCATTAAAAGGCAGCATGTGAAGGGAATACAACACACTTAAATATGTTCATGAATAAAGAGCAACAGCAGCTGTTTGTGCAACTGTCGGCAATAAATGTGCAAAAAAAAGGGTGGAGCCTCTTGTAGGTTGGAGGTTCGACTCGGGTGGCGCCACCTAGTGATGATGCTGAAGAATAGGATTGGTCTGAATGTTGAGCCTAAACCTGTCATTGTCTGTACGTCGTAGGAACAAACATTTGTTAAAGCCTCGAGAAAACGACAGGAGACGAAAAGAGAACGGCTTTTGAGAAGAAAAGAGGGAAATGTTGAGGGTGAAACTCGATGATTGATGTTGTTAAACCTATTCTACAGGATTCAGTTTGTTTACAATGTTTATTATTCAGGAAAGCAGACATCTCTTCCTCGTTTTATTGAGATGCTCTTGTATTTAAACTATTTTAAATAAAGATATATTTGTGTTTGGAATAACTCCAGTGAAATCTGTGTGTGTTGCTCAGGTTAGAAGTAGTTTCATTTCATTCAGAAAAACATTAAAATATATTTTATTGACTAAATCTATTGTAGATACAGTCGACTAATAACACTTTATAATAACTCACTCAATAAAACAGTTAAGCATTAATAGATGTGTAATTAACAATTAGTCAACTATTAATAGACACTGAAATATCATTCATATGTATAATTGATTATACATGGGTTTATTGTTAAAACTAAAACATTTATACCAATGTTTATAACGTCATTGTGATTATTAATGTTGGATTAATGCTTTGTAAATTATGAAGGATTATTTAAGTTGTTACAAAGACATAACTAATGCTTAATAGAGTGAGTTATTCTAAAGTGTTACCAGTCGACTAAATTCTGATGATATTTAGTCAATAATTAGATTAAATTATGACTAAAACTGAAGTACAATTTGCTGTCAACATTAAGACAGATTTATGGGCCTCAGTTCATCTCAGACCTGTTCACTCCATTCTCTTTACATTTATTTTGGGTCCATTTCCTTAAAGACTCCTGGTTTGATTGATCTGACGCTGATTCCGCCTCGAGGCTCGACGTGTTTCTGTGAGTTTGAGTAAACAGAGGAAACACTGAGCGATTAGCCTCAGATCCAGTTTCACAGCTGTCAGCCTCAGCTCCACATCAGACACAGAGAAGTGTCGCAGTAAAAGCAGACTTCACTCAAACAGGATTAAGGCTTGAGTCCGGACTGACGAGCCGTAAAGACAGCTCCGTTACAGAAGAAAACACACATTAGAGCAGTTTAAACGAGTCCGAAGACACGGGCTGCAGCTGAAAAAACTATTTGTAAAAAGGATCTCAGGCCTTTGGCGACGACTTTAAGACTTCTGTGTGTTTTCAGGCTCTTTACCCTCAAACTTCTGTGAATTCTGTTTCCTTTTTTCATTTGCACAGTGCACCATTGAGTCAACATTTTCAGGTAAAGGTAAAGTTAGCATTAGCGCCAAAAATTGCAGATTGTGCAAAAAACAAGAGGGTTTTGTTAAATATCTCCGACAGATTCCATGTGTTTAATGTCAGAGCCTCAGAGAGAACATCAGAGACTGGCCCCATTTTGTTTTATTTATTTATTTATTTAACAGGAGCAATTAGCGCTACATAAGCTAAATGCTATACATGCTAAAAGTGTTTTTAGGATGTGTTTTTTAGGATAAGTATCTACAGAAACCACAATTATCAATGCATCATGACCCTACTTTAATACGTTTATCAGAACTGTGTGCTGTCAGTGAGTGGGTAGAATATACATTAAGTATTCAGTGGAATAACACACAAACTCAAAATGACTTAATGACAGTTAAAGAAATGAAATTGTCAAACTAAGCTGCTTTTCTGGATTAAAGTCCAAGGCTCTTTGCAGGTTTAAGAAGATGGAAACATATAGACTTGTGTCTCTCCTTTGACAATTTTGCAAAACATTATAAAAAGCTTGTTATTACAGGCTATTACTGAGTGAACAACAAAATGGAAAAGTGAACCAGACATGAGCAGATGTTAGAGAAAATGAAAACTGAATGAAAATGATAAGAAACAAAGTCTGTATTTGGTTTTCTTAGATACAGAGTGTTTTGATTTGTTTTAGTCTCACTTCTTTGTAGAATTAAATAAACTAAACTGAAAAGGTGTGTATCAGTGTTTACATCTACTGTGTAATAATCCTAATCTTTTTTTACAGCGGTAACATGTTCAGAGTCACGTGTCTTTGTCCTGAGCGCACCTGAACGCACCTGAAAGCCGTCTGTCAGCGCGGTATGTTGATCGATGGCATCAGTGACTTATTTGTGTCAGATGAGTTTTAATGGCTGTTTAAACCTGGAGTAATTTACGGCCTCGTGTCACGACTGGTTTCCTCCGAAGGACACCTGTGATTATCCTCCAGAACTCCGCCGGTGATTTCCACTCGGCGTTTAGCTCCGGGTCTGTCTCTGTCTGGACTTTTTTACGGCCCTGTCCCGTCTGTCTGCCGCAGAACTGTCATTATTCTGCTTTTACTTCCTGAAAACGCAGAGTTTAGTCGCAGAAAGAAGAGGATAACTGCAGGGAATGAGGCGTTTACTGCACTTTTACGAGGAATGTGCAGAAAAATGAGACGTGAACCATCATCACAGTGAAACAAATGGAAACTGAACTCGTGAAGAACTGACTTAAATGATGTTGTTTTGTCATCTTGAGCCTGTTTAAGACTAAAGACAATGCCCTTAGGTGATGCAAAACATTATTATTTTAATTTACATAACCACAAGAATAGAGGTTATGTAAAATATGTACAGTATTTTCCCCTCCCCTCTTTGTTTATCTATTTTATACTTCTATTTTTTTACATTCATTGTGGACAGCAAAGGAAGAGTTTCATGACACTGTTAAACCTGTTTCTATACTCTACACATGACAATAAACACTTTGAATCTTGAATACAAAAGATACACAAACAATTGATATAATTAAGGATTAAGGACTGCTTCAATACAGAGACAGAAAGTAAAGAAAAAGGCATCTACAATTATCAAAACTATGACAATAATTATGATTTCTGTTTCCTGTGATTATGAAAACAAGATCATTCAAATCAGAAAATCCATCAGAGCCACACAGAGAGTATTTGAAGGTGCTTTACCTGAACTTGTCTCCCGTCCAAAAAACAAAAACAAGAGCATAGTGACCTTTCCTGCTTTTACTTTAAATACTAAAGCATCACAGCAGACTTCATGGTTCCATCGATCACAGTGAGTCGTCCAGGTCCTGAACCATCAGAGCAGCTCCAGACCATCACACTACCACCACCATATTTACCTGAACCATCAGAGCAGCTCCAGACCATCACACTACCACCACCATATTTACCTGAAGCATCAGAGCAGATCCAGACCATCACACTACCACCACCATATTTACCTGTAGCATCAGAGCAGCTCCAGACCATCACACTACCTCCACCATATTTACCTGAAGCATCAGAGCAGATCCAGACCATCACACTACCACCACCATATTTACCTGAAGCATCAGAGCAGCTCCAGACCATCACACTACCACCACCATATTTACCTGAAGCATCAGAGCAGCTCCAGACCATCACACTACCACCACCATATTTACCTGAAGCATCAGAGCAGCTCCAGACCATCACACTACCACCACCATATTTACTGTTGGGATGTTGTGTTACTCCAGATGTAACGGGACTCCTTCCAGAGTCAAAAGTGAGATGAGTCTTTATGTTCATTTTGGTCAGTGGTGGTTTTTGGCATTTTTGCCCCGTCTCTTTCTTCTGGTTGAGTCTTGACCTCTGACCTTAACTGAGACGAGTGAGGCCTGCAGGTCTTTAGATGTTGTTGTGGTTCTTTTGTGATTCTTGGATGAATCTTGGGGTCATTTTGGTCGGGGTCACTCCTGGAAGCTTCACAGTTCCATATTTACTCCATTTGTGGATAATGGCTCTCACTGTGGTTGGATGGAGTCCCAAAGCTTTAAAAAAAATGTTTCTGAACCCTTTCCAGACTCAGAGATGTCAATGACTTTCTCATCTGTTGATTCATGTATTAACAAGGGGGGCAATTACCTTTTCACATGGGGCTTGGTATGTTTGGATAGGCTTTTGTCCACTTAATAAATAAAATAATTACTTAAAAACTGCATTTTGTTTTTCCTTAAGTTATCTTTGTCTAAAATCAGGGTCATGGCACTACATATTTCACGTCTGGGACAAATGATCCCAACCGTAATCTGAAACTCTGCAAAAAAAAAGCTCTCTAGAAATAAATGTGGCTTCTTCTTCGTTTAAATGAAATTCTAACCTCGTCTCTTTCTGTGACTCACTGTGGTTTAATCTAATCAAGTCTGAATCAGAGCCTTTTACAGGAAAAGTTTATGGAGCGTCACACCTGAGCGGCTCACCTGGGGTTTCCATGACGACAGATTACCTCAGAGCAGGTCTAAAGAGCCTCAGGTGAGAAATGTCAGGAAACAGAGTCAAGAGCAGGGTTTATTTATGAGAAGGACCAGCCCCAGACTCAAGAGAGACACAAATGGAGCTTTAGTGTAGTTTTCATGTGATCCTGTTTTATTCTGATGCATTTAAGGAGTTACTTAGAAATCTATAAACTCTGCCGTTTCACTGTTCAGAGTTTAAAGTCTGAGTGTGTGGTCTGCTTTGGAAAAGACAGTCCAGTCTATGAATGCAAATATGATTTGACAAATAACTTGCGTGTCTTTGTTGTTTTTCTGTTGTTAGCTCAAGTGTTAGCCGCATTAGCCTCAGGAAACAGAAAAATTAATGCAAAAAGTGAACGCGCTAATGTTTCCAGCCCTAGTCAAAATTAAACAGGAGCAGAACTTGATTCATGAGTGAGGCCCTAAAATGAAGGAAACTGCTGCAGACTTTTCTTTTACTGTTTCACTGCAGCAGCCTCTCATCACTCCTGGATGTCCTCTCTTGTTTCGAAGCCCTTGTTGGTGCCTCAGAACTCACGTTCTCTCGAGTTATCGGCTCGTATCGATGAGCGTCCTCTCGTCTGTCGTCGGTCGGAGGCCTCTCCGTCAGAGCCGTCTTTGATCGTCTCAGATCAGTTCGAGGAAGTTTACGGCACAGAAAGTGTCGACAGCTGCAGCAAAACCCCTCGAAGAGAAACACTTCAGGTTCGTGTTTAAAAAAAGAAGAGTGACATGTGCTGAAGGACGCCGCCTTGACCAGGTGTCAGCTGTGAGTCATTTAAGCAGGTTTTACCTGGACTTGAACAGGTTTATGTTGGATTTGATCAGGTTTTAGATAGACTTGAACAGGTTTTAGATGGATTTGATCAGGTTTTATATGGATTTGAAAAAGTTTTGTTTGGATTTGAGCAGGTTTTGTGAGCGTTTACAAGGTTTTATTTGGACTTGAACAGGGTTAAGTTGGATTTGAACAGGTTTTAGATGGATTTGTGTTGTCTATACACAATAAAGATACATATTTTTCATGTTGGAATATTTCTTTTAAATTTACCCATTGCCTTTTATGGTTGTTAGTCCCTTTTATGGTCGTTAGTCCCTTTTATGGTCGTTGGTTCCTTTTATGGTCGTTGGTTCCTTTTATGGTCGTTAGTCCCTTTGGAGTTGTTTTTACCTTTTGTGGGGGTTTTTTTCTTTTGTGGGGGGGGGGGCCTTTTTTTGGGGGGGGGGTTTTTTTTTTTGGTTTTTTTCTTTTTTTTTTTTTTTTTTTTTTTTTTTTTTTTTTTTCTTTTTTTTTTTTTTTTTTTTTTTTTTTTTTGGTTTTTTTATGGTTGTTGGTTCCTTTTATGGTCGTTGGTTCCTTTTATGGTCGTTGGTCCCTTTTATGGTCGTTGGTTCCTTTTATGGTCGTTAGTCCCTTTTATGGTCGTTAGTACCTTTTATGGTCGTTAGTCCCTTTTATGGTTGTTGGTTCCTTTTATGGTCGCTGGTTCCTTTTATGGTCGCTGGTTCCTTTTATGGTCGTTGGTTCCTTTTATGGTCGATGGCTCCTTTTATGGTCGTTGGTTCCTTTTATGGTCGATGGATCCTTTTATGGTCGTTGGTTCCTTTTATGGTCGATGGATCCTTTTTTGGTAGCTGGTTCCTTTTATGGTCGTTGGTTCCTTTTATGGTCGTTGGTTCCTTTTATGGTCGTTGGTTCCTTTAGAGCCTGGACAGAAGCTGTAGCTCAAACCTAAAACAGAGGAAACAGTGAAAATCCTTAAATGTCAGAGTGTTGAGTTTGGCCTGAGGCTCTTCCTGAAGCTGTCACCGTGAAGAGCATTAGAGCTAAACACCTCCTGATCTCACACCTGGGCCTTCACCTGAGCCTTCACCTGAGCCTTCACCTGAGCCTTCACCTGTCCATTATCTGTCCCCCACTTGTTCAGGACCAGCTCACGCTCTGTTTAACCACAGACGGGACAAAAGGAACCAGAAGAGTAAACACAGGACAGCTTTCATAAAGACATCACAAAAAGATCAGAAAATAAAGGACTTTACTGATGCCCCTCTGGAGACATTCACCTGTTACTGCAGCTCTCAGGGGGCTTCCATTTTCAAAATAAAACAATAAAGCAAAATAAATCACAAGGTCAGGTAAATTAACAATGCAACAACAATCCATACATATACATATACATATACATATATGTATTTATGAATGAAAACAGGAGAAAACAGTCTGACAGAGCTGAGGGTAAGAATAGTTTTAGATTTTCTTGAAAGATGATAATGTTAGAATAGTTTAGACCAGGATCTTTATCTGAAATGGTTTCAGCTGGATTTGAGCAGGTTTTAGTGGGATTTGAGTTGTCCATACAACATTCAATAAAGATACATATTTTTTTTCATGTTGGAGTATTTGATTTAAATAAAGTCAGTTCCTTTTATGGTCAGTTCCTTTTATGGTCGTTGGTTCCTTTAGAGAATGTCCCATTGATCGATGTTGTGCCCATTCAGTTTCTTTGGTCAAAAAATGGTGAGTTTTTCATGTTTTTAATATTCATAGGATCAAATTTATGTTTGTGCTGAAGAAAAAAATAAAAAAAATAATTTATATATAATATTGGGAACCTCTTGAGCGCCCCCTTGAGTCCGGAGGGTGAATTGATGAAGTGAAGTGCTCATTAACTTCCATTTATTGTGAGCGATTAAACCTTTGCTATGATTCTTACTTAATTAAACTTTCAGCCTTTGTCTTTGTCAGTCCCGTCTCGGTCTGTTCTGAGGAAACTCGACGTGTTTGAGATGTTTGTGGTGGGTCTGAGCTGAGGTAACCGTTTCTGTCGGAGCTGCAGAGTGACATCTCAAAGTGACGGAAACACGCCGCAGTTTGTTCAGCGTCTGTCAGAGTTAACAGCCGTGTTTAGACGAACCGCGATGAAAGACACGACGGGTTTTCAGAGAGTTATTCAGAGACACACAGTAATAACAGTTTAGTGACAAAACTGCTCATGTTCACAGATAAATGCACTCTTTAACTTTAATACTTCTGTTTATTAGTCTCTGCCTGGAGCTTACAGGTTAGCGTTAGCGTTAGCTGGTTTAAATGTGTTTAATCTGGTTGTCATTGGATTTAAAAGAGTTGTATTCAAATTTGAGCAGATTTTAACATGTTTCAGTTGAATTTTAACAGGTTTTGATGGATTTTCACGGTTTTTAGTTGGATTTAAAGAATTTTAAGTCAGATAGAAACAAATCTAACTGTGAGGGAAACAGGCGTAAAAGTATATGTTGCCTGTAAAAAGAAACCCATTTCTCAAATGCCTGACCACAAAACGGACACATCCTGGTACTTTGAGCTGCAGCGTTGACTTAGGCAACAGTTTTATAAATCTCCTTCTGCTTTTATAAACAAAGCTTTAATTTTTCTTGTCTTTTTAAATTTTAAGAGATGGGTTTACAGTTTTTAAAATGTCCGTCTTTTTTTCTTTTATTTTTCTAGTAGACAAAAACACTTTTGATGATGCATCTCAGAGCAACCGTACTGGACCAAAACCAGGACTACACTAGTTCTAAACCAGGTCTAACTCGGTCTTAGTCTCTGTGTTAGTCTGTGTTCTATTTTCTCCTGGAGCTAAAGTTTAATCTTCTTGGAGTTAAAGCTGTTATTGTCCGTGTCGTCGTCTCATCGCGCGGTGTCAAACTGTGAACAGGCCGAGCTCACAGCCTCTCGCCGAGACCCGGACCTGTCAGAGTCCAGACCGAGTCCAGACCAGGACCCGATAATGGACTCTGGGTCTGGACCGAAAAACTGACGACGGTGAGAAGGAAACGAGAAAAGAGCGAGGTTCAGGACGAGTCTGGAGACGTCCTGAGGCTGAGAGCAGAGAAAAGAAATAAGGATCAGTTTAAAATAAATAAATGAAAGTAGGTCAAAACCAGAGCGTGGACTAAACCAGGTCTAAACCAGGTCTAAACCAGGACAAAAACCAGGTCTAAACCAGGACAAAAACAAGGTCTAAACCAGGACTAAACCAGGACTAAACCAGGTCTAAACCAGGACTAAACCAGGTCTAAACCAGGACTAAACCAGGTCTAAACCAGGACTAAACCAGGACTAAACCAGGACTAAACCAGGACTAAACCAGGACTAAACCAGGACTAAACCAGGACTGAACCAGGTCTAAACCAGGACTAAACCAGGTCTAAACCAGGACTGAACCAGGACTGAACCAGGACTAAACCAGGACTGAACCAGGACTAAACCAGGTCTAAACTAGGACTAAACCAGGACTAAACCAGGTCTAAACTAGGACTAAACCAGGTCTCAACCAGGACTGAACCAGGACTAAACCAGGACTGAACCAGGACTAAACCAGGTCTAAACTAGGACTAAACCAGGACTAAACCAGGTCTAAACTAGGACTAAACCAGGTCTCAACCAGGACTAAACCAGGACTAAACCAGGACTAAACCAGGTCTAAACTAGGACTAAACCAGGTCTAAACCAGGACTAAACCAGGACTAAACCAGGTCTAAACCAGGACTAAACCAGGACTAAACCAAGTCTAAACCAGGACTAAACCAGGTCTAAACCAGGAGGGGATTGTGGGTAATGACGGTGTAATGACTCCGTGGGGAACAGACCCAGGATCAGGTTTCAGATCCAGACTCTGGGGAAGACACTTGAACACATCACAAGAGAGTCATTAGGAGACAATAAGAGACAGTGAAGGCAGCACAACAACTGTTAGACCGGACTCTGTTAGACCGGACTCCGTTAGACCAGACTCAGACAGAGACTCTGTCCGACTCTAATTCTTATTTTCATTGGATGAGGCAGGTTTGTTCGAGGCAGGTTTGTTCGAGGCAGGTTTGTTCGAGGCAGGTTTGTTGGAGGCAGGTTTGTTCGGGGCAGGTTTGTTCGAGGCAGGTTTGTTGGAGGCAGGTTTGTTCGGGGCAGGTTTGTTGGAGGCAGGTTTGTTGGAGGCAGGTTTGTTCGAGGCAGGTTTGTTGGAGGCAGGTTTGTTTGAGGCAGGTTTGTTCGAGGCAGGTTTGTTGGAGGCAGGTTTGTTTGAGGCAGGTTTGTTCGAGGCAGGTTTGTTGGAGGCAGGTTTGTTGGAGGCAGGTTTGTTGGAGGCAGGTTTGTTTGAGGCAGGTTTGTTCGAGGCAGGTTTGTTGGAGGCAGGTTTGTTCGAGGCAGGTTTGTTGGAGGCAGGTTTGTTCGAGGCAGGTTTGTTCGAGGCAGGTTTGTTTGAGGCGGGTTTGTTCGAGGCGGGTTTGTTTGAGGCAGGTTTGTTGGAGGCAGGTTTGTTGGAGGCAGGTTTGTTTGAGGCAGGTTTGTTCGAGGCAGGTTTGTTCGAGGCAGGTTTGTTTGAGACGGGTTTGTTTGAGGCAGGTTTGTTCGAGGCAGGTTTGTTCGGGGCAGGTTTGAGGCAGGTTTGTTCGAGGCAGGTTTGTTCGAGGCAGGTTTGTTTGAGGCAGGTTTGTTTGAGGCAGGTTTGTTCGAGGCGGGTTTGTTTGAGGCAGGTTTGTTTGAGGCAGGTTTGTTGGAGGCAGGTTTGTTGGAGGCAGGTTTGTTCGAGGCAGGTTTGTTTGAGGCAGGTTTGTTGGAGGCAGGTTTGTTGGAGGCAGGTTTGTTTGAGGCAGGTTTGTTTGAGGCAGGTTTGTTGGAGGCAGGTTTGTTCGAGGCAGGTTTGTTTGAGGCAGGTTTGTTCGCAGGTTTGTTGGAGGAGGTTTGTTCGAGGCAGGTTTGTTTGAGGCAGGTTTGAGGCAGGTTTGTTCGAGGCGGGTTTGTTCGAGGCGGGTTTGTTCGAGGCGGGTTTGTTCGAGGCAGGTTTGTTTGAGACGGGTTTGTTTGAGGCAGGTTTGTTCGAGGCAGGTTTGTTCGAGGCAGGTTCGAGGCAGGTTTGTTCGAGGCAGGTTTGTTCGGGGCAGGTTTGTTCGAGGCAGGTTTGTTCGAGGCAGGTTTGTTTGAGGCAGGTTTGTTCGAGGCAGGTTTGTTCGAGGCAGGTTCGAGGCAGGTTTGTTCGAGGCAGGTTTGTTTGAGGCAGGTTTGTTTGAGG
>CM072152.1:26551777-26623634 GCA_036850595.1 Rhyacichthys aspro | reverse complement strand
GTTTTAGTTGGATTTGAACAGGTTTTATTTGGGTTTGAACAGGTTTTAGTTGGATTTGAACAGGTTTTATTTGGGTTTAAACAGGTTTTAGTTGGATTTGAACAGGTTTTAGTTGGATTTGAACAGGTTTTAGTTGGTTTTGAACAGGTTTTAGTTGGTTTTGGACAGGTTATAGTTGGAAGAGGTTTGAACAGAATTGTATTTAAACCTGTTAAAGCTGCTGCTGTTTGAGCCATAAACACTACATCTATCACAGAATATATGGAAATGATGTGTTTTTTGTGGGTTTTTTTAGTTGTAGGGAATGTCTGAATTAAAATAACAAAGGTTCTTATTCATGTCTGACACAGAAACATGAGTTGTGTTGGTTTATAAATCCCAGAGCTGTCACTTACTGATCTAACGTCTGATACGGCTCTCGATGCGGTTGTTTTAAGTTTAACCATCTTCTGATCTGAGTCTGACAGATTTACTGCAGTCATTAAACACAACAAACACTTCCACAGGTTTCACAGCAGCTCCAACAACCCACACATCAATCTATTCTACCACATAACGAACAATACGTTGGGTTTCCAGTTCAAACACTTAATATAAATGCACTTTTCATTGTCTAAATTTAATAAAGTGCCCTGTTTGAGAGAACTGTGTAAAATAAACGTGTCTGGTGTATTTCCTGCGTCTGTAAAAGCAGCAGCTGCGTCCTGAGCCTCTGTCCTCGTCTGTTTTTACCGTGTGGTGGAGGATAAACCTCTCGGAGTCGAACAGAGCCGTGTTTTCGCAGCAGGTGCAGGGTCAGAGGTCGCGGCGCTGCTCGGTTTTGTTCTGGTTCGATCTCGTTCGACGCTCGTCATTGTGTTTTCAGCCGGGACTCGCTCCAAAGCTCCTTCAGTTCGGGAGCGGCCATCTGTGGCTTTCACCGCGCTAAACGACAAACGCCGAAGAGAAAAATCTGGAGAAAACTGTCAGAGGAATCAGATTTAAAAGAGTCAGAATCAAATCTAATGACGATAATTGTCCTCAAACTCGTGTTTCAGCAGCTTCCGAACTGAACTCTTAACGAAAACAAACAGAAAATACTTGGGTGAACATATTTCCAAACATTCAAACTAGAGACAAACAAAGTAGAGACTGCAATGGTGCTAAAAAAGACATTTAAAAGGAACAGTTACTAGGAAATTAAAGCTCCAGAACCTGACCTAGTTTTTTTCAGACTCAACTCTAAACAAAGGTTAAACTGGACCAATTTTTCACCACAAAATACAAATATATTACATTAAATCACAGTTTAAAGCTGACCTGAACCTGAATCTTTGTAGTTTATCGTTGTAGACTGTAGTGATCCTGGAATTATCTCTGTAAACACTGTGTTAAAGCATTTACAACATTTATCCATGTTTCATTTGCTGCTCTTTCTCTATTTTTATCTTTTTTGAGCTGTTTCTCTGTAAAATAAGACGTATTCCCAACAGAATAACACATTTCCTTGGTTTATTTCCTTGTTCCTTCGTTGTTGACATCAGTGTCGACCAATGGGAGCGCTCCTTTTTACCTGAAGTGAGCTGTGATTGGACAAAATCCTGCTGTGGACTGATCATTCTCATCTATTAAAATCCTTCATTATAAAGACTAGATCACGTCTTAAGGTCTCATTTTTTCAGATGATTCCTGTTACAATAAACTTTAGGAGATTACACTGAAAAACTAAACCGGAAAAAATCAGGTAATGGACTTCTTCTTCTGTTCTGCTTTAGTCCTTGTTATTTTAGTCCTATTTGTCATGTTTGATCTTGCTCCTGATTTATGTTTAGACTTGTTCCTGGTTTGTTCTCAGTTGTATTTCTGTTTTATTCTTTATTCTGCCTGTTTTTCCCTCCGTCTCAGCCACTTCTCGTCTTCTCTCTGACAGCAGCGACGGCGCAGACAGAAAAAGAGCGTTTAGCGTCTGGTGTGAAGAGTGCTTCTCACCAGACAGACTTGGCGCTGTAATGGCTGGCTCTGGCGTTAGCGCTCGTGCTCGGGGCCTTAATGAGACGCCATTAGCCAGCATTAGCCGAGGGAGACGCCGTAATTAGAGCCAACGACTGCGGGGACAGATGGCGCGCTAACGCAGGCTGGGAGTCACCTCCAGCACACGCCGCCGCCGCCGCTCGGAGACGGCGAGGGGTTTATCTGTGACATGTGAACGGTTTTTAAGGTTAGAGTCATTACAGGCTTCATTAGGGAAAGGTTAGAGCTTCAGACTTCACCTCCAAACTCTATTTTCATCCAAGGTTTGGCCTGGATCTTGTGAAGAAATGCAAATATTAGGAATTATAAAGTGCGTTTTTATGTTTGCTTCAACATATTTAAATGATACTCACAGAAACAAACTGTTGAAGTCAGTTTTTTATCAGTTTCTTTGTCATTTTTAGCCTTTATTCTACAGAGTGTAGAGAAGAATAACATGAAGCAAATGGAACTATTCATGTTTTTTTAAGATTGCATTTGCACTTTTATTTTGCATGGATCCCAGGAAAACTAGCGACCACCTTTTGGAAGGTAATGGGGCTCCAAATAAAGAATATTTGTACAAAATACACTAAAATGACACTACTGTTTCAAAAGACATGTTCTTTCCTCTAAACTTGACTCTTGGATAGTCTCTACTTGTAAATAAATATTGCGCCCTCTGCTGGACAAAGGCAAGGCTGACTTAATTCACTTTCCTGCCCAAACTCTGTTGTTGTTGATGTTTATGTAAAGATCCATGGAGCTATTTGTTGAGAGATGGGGTCAGTGACAGTTTTTTGCTCCGATCTTTAGAACCTTTTCTCGTTGATATTCAACTAATTCTTGGTCATTCAAACATTCAAAGAGAGTCTGGAAAAATATTGACAGGATAATTCTTCCAAAAAACTATGAAATACATCAAAATTCTGTTCGACTCGGTAACGTCTGAATAAACACCTTCAGAAACACCACATCAACGACACACTTAGACGTAGACAAGATTTTGTTCAGTTTTACCGAAGAATAGTTTAATTCTTTAAATAATGATGAAGTGAAAATGAAAAAACAACTGTTGGGTACATAGGTTAGGATTAGATATACCTGATGCTTTACTATAGAATGAGTAAAAGCAGTAGTAAATATGTTAAAGTAGGGTTTACATTTGGAGCTGTGAGTGTAACTGTGAGATTTAAGGAGCTAATGAATGCATTATGTAAATGTCCTCACATCATTAGTGAAACCTGAGAGTGTCCTGACAGAAAACCGAGGGATGATGAACGTGTGAAAAGAGAAAAGTGTCGAGGAAAAAAAGAAGAGAAGAGGGAAGAGGATCTGGAGAAAGAGCCGCAAATAGAATCAGGAACAAACCAAGAGGAAAACGCCACGAATAAATCAGGTTAGACTGGGTTTAGTCCTGGTTTAGACCTGGTTCAGACCTGGTTTAGACCTGGTTTAGACCTGGTTTAAGGCCTGGTTTAAGGCCTGGTTTAGTCCTGGTTTAAGGACTGGTTTAGTCCTGGTTTAGACCTGGTTTAGTCCTGGTTTAGAGCTGGGTTAGACCTGGTTTAGTCCTTGTTTAGTCCTGGTTCAGTCCTGGTTTAGACCTGGTTTAGACCTGGTTTAGACCTGGTTTGGACCTGGTTTAGACCTGGTACCTGGACCTGCTTAATGCTGTGTTTGTGTGTTTTTTGTGTTGGGCCTTTGTTAAAAAACTAAAATAAGAACCTAACACTATCCTGGATTCGTCTGAAGAACAGATGAATGAATTAATTATATATTTTTTTATTTTATGTCTCAGATCGAAGCAGCAGAGCAGAGCATTTCTGTGTGAGCGTTTCTTAAATGAGGCCAGTTCGTTTATTCGTTGGGGGTCGCGGGGCTGGAGACTATCCCGGCAGCTTGGGGCCTGAGGCGGGGTTCATCCTGGACGATGGGGTCACAGGACTGACATTTACTCAGAGACTGACTGTCATTCTCACATTTAGCCACTAGGGGCACTTTAGAGTCACTAACTGCTCTGCAACCCCTAAATGAGGTCATGTGACTTTAAATAATTCACCAGATGCCTTTGAGTGGTGTGTGCAGTCTAAATACAGTCAAACACTTAATAACTGGCTTTGGATTGAGTTTAAGTTTAAAATGGTTTAACCTGGTTAGAACTGGTTACAAACAGGTTTAAGATGGTTAAAACTGGACTTTAACTGGTTTGAAGAGACTTTAAACTGATTACATGGTTTTTCATTGGAGTAAATGTACATTTGAGAGGATTTAAACTTGTTATAACCAGATTTAGACCGGTTTCAAGTGCTTTAATCCAGGTTTTAATAAATTAAAATGGATTTAATCAGGTTCAAACTGGATTCAGACAGGTTTAAAGTGGTATAAATGGTACTTGAAAGAATTTAACTGGTTATAACCTGATTTCCACAAGTTTTGAACGGTTTAATCTGAACTGTAACCTGCTCAAAATGGTTTTATCCAATTAATCCTGTAGTTTGAACTGGACCGAGGTGGTTTTGAACGAAAATAAAGATGATTAAACCAGTTTTGGGTCAGTTTCAAAGGCTTTAACACAGACATCTACTTAGACCTGGATTTGTCCAAGTTTAAAATTGTTTACATTAGATCTTAACTAAGTGCTTTAAACTGGTTATGGATGGGTTTGCGGTGAATTTCAGGCTTAGGCCTTCAGTGACTTACCACTCATAGTTGATCATCTGGAAATGACGGACAAACCCTTTTCCTTTCCAGACTAGCTAGCCGTCGTGAAACACCGTGGAACACCGTGAAAACTAAAATAAAGACAAATACGATGTTTCAAACTCACATAAATCACACATTTCCATTGTAACAAGGCTATAACAGCGTTACAAATAAACTTTACCGTGTGCGCCTGTTTGACCAGTAGTAGAATGATTTCATAGGTAGATATTTGAGTCTTTATCACTGTTTTTGGTATTTCTCTGACTTCTCTCGTGTCTTTTATCTCCCGCTACTGCTCAAATAGACTTCCGGTTCGCGAGATCACGTGACTCATAAAAAGTATAATTTCTTATTAAGCACAGTTAATTTTACCAAGAAAATAAACACTTTAAGCTATAAAGCTATTTTACACATTACTATAAAATAACTGTGCAATTATTAACCATAATTAACCAAAAAGAAATCTCGTAGCATGTTTGCACTTCCTGTTGTCATGGTAACATATATACAGTCCAGTACAGCGTCAGCTCCACCAATCACAGGACGCGTACACGTCCAGTTCAACGTAAGACCTTCTAGCTGGTCCTGGTCTGTAGAATCCAGATCTGATTTGTTATTGACATTGACTGTGTCCGTTCACCTACAGTGGACAGGGTCTGCTCTGTTGATTCTGAAGGTCTCAACACAAGCTGAAATATAATTGGATAAAAACTCTACCATAATAATTTGGACGAGTCTTAAGTGACAAAAGCAACAAAATACATATCTAATAATAATTTGTGAGTGGATTTTTGCTGTTTTTCTTCTTAATCTACACTTTTTTTGCAGGATTTCCCATGGTCCTCAGCCCTCAGCCCTTTTCTGTGTAACATGTCGTCTGTGTTTGGTCTGAATCACCTCGTATTTATTTGTGTTCGCTCCAAATGTGTCTCTTCATTAGTAAACCATGATTCATATGTCTCTGAAGTTGAGATGACAAGTCATATTAATATCTCACTACAAAAAATATAGAAAAAAAAAACTTGCTAATGATCCCGGAGCCTCTTGTCTTTGGCTGCCGTACGGTTTCTCTCTGAAAGTGCGAAGTTGATTGGCTGTCAACAACTTTCTCTCTTCGTGCTCAGACTCATTAACACGAAAATGTGGCGCCGGCAAAAAAAAAGAGAAAAAAAACTGAAGAAAACAGAAAAAAACAGCAATATTTGATTACATGAACAATAAATTACCATCAACAACGAGACACAGACGAGAGAGAGCTGTCGGAGAGGGACAGGTGAGAGTGTGACACCTGTTAGCATGTTAGCATCGTCAGCGCTAACAAACAAAAACAACGAATAAAAGAGAAGACCGGGTAAGACCTAGTTTAGACCTGGTTTAGATCTGGTTTAGTCCTGGTTTAGTCCTGGTTTAGATCTGGTTTAGTCCTGGTTTAGATCTGGTTTAGATCTGGTTTAGTCCTGGTTTAGTCTTGGTTTAGTCCTGGTTTAGACCTGGTTTAGACCTGATTTAGACCTGGTTTAGTCCTGGTTTAGTCCTGGTTTAGTCCTGGTTTAGACCTGGTTTAGTCCTGGTTTAGATTTGGTTTAGTCCTGGTTTAGACCTGGTTTAGTCCTGGTTTAGACCTGGTTTAGTCCTGGTTTAGACCTGGTTTAGTCCTGGTTTAGACCTGGTTTAGACCTCATCCAGTCCTTGGTTTTGACACATTTCATGAGACTCCTATGCTTCTTGTTGATGAGTACATTTGTGTGTTTATAAAGTAAATAAAGTGTTTAACCTGGCTTCACTTAGTCCTGGTCTAGTGCTTCTTTAGTCCTGGTCCAAGTCCTGGTTTTGGTCTGTGGTTTAGTCTGGTTTTGGTCTCTTTTCTTCCTGTCGGTGAAGAATGTGTTTGTGTTGTTCCAGAAGCAGCCGAGGAATGGCCCTGAGGCTTTTCCGGCTTCAGTCGAGCGTCAGACTGAGGCTCAGAGCTGCAGGTGTCTAAAGGCTGAGGTGTCAATGAGCGGGGCGTGCACGAGGGGTGTGCACGAGGGGTGTGCACGAGGGGAGGGGCGTGCATGAGAGGGGGATAGATAAAACCAGTTAAAGTCTGAGTTACACTGGTTAAGTGCCAACCAAATCTAGAAAATAGTCCAATAAACCCCAAGGTCCTAAATACTTTTATAATTGGTTTAGATTCATCATCATTCATAAAGTCAAGGTTAGTTCAGTCAGAATGTAGCTAAAAATAGATTCAAGGAGAGTTTTGAGTTGTTTTTCTTGGACTTTAACAGTTTTAAACTGATGTAACCTGGTTACTAGTGAATCTCAATCGGTTTTTAAGAAAGTCTAAACTAGTTTAAGTCCAAGTAAACCAGTTAAATGTATTATAATCAGTTTAGATCCCCTTAAAACTGAACAGATTCTGACCATTTGAAACCAATCAAATCTAAAGAATAGACAATTTAAGTGCTTTTATTTGTTCAAAATCGAAGTTATAATTGATTAAGGTTACTTTAAATCGGAGTTAAACCAGTTAAACCTGGGCAGGTTTTGGGTGTAACTTGGACTTTGGCTGATTATAAATAGATTTAACCAGATTATAACTAATTTATATGGATTTTTGGAAAGATTTAAACTGGTTACAGTCTGAATAAAACCCAAACCCATCTAAATCTGGTTCTAAATGCTTGAAATCAATTTAAAAGCTGTTAAAATCAGAATAAAGCAACTCAAAACCTGGACTGGAACCTGTTTAGTTCATGTTAAAACCAGCTAAAGTCTGAGTAAAACCAGTTAAAACCATCCAATCCCATTTTAACCATTTTAGATCCATTTAAAACAGGCTGAGGTGTCAATGAGGGGTGTGCACGAGACTAGGGGTGTGCATGAGACTAGGGGCGTGCATGAGAGGAGGGGCGTGCATGAGACTAGGGGCGTGCACGAGACTAGGGGCGTGCATGAGAGGAGGGGCGTGCACGAGACTAGGAGCGTGCACGAGAGGAGGGGCGTGCACGAGACGACAAGCGTGCACGAGAGGAGGAGGGGGTGCAGAAACAGCACTTTCAATAAAGACTGGTTTCATACATTCACAGGAAACAGGTCACATGATCCTGTCATTGATCATGTGACCTGCTCAAGCCACATTTAAGCCCCGCCCCCAACGCCACCATCCAATCACAGTCATTTATTTAAAACAACACTATTTCAGGGTTTATTGTGATGGTGTTAGACCTGGTTTAGTCCTGGTGTAGTCCCGGTCTAGTCCTGGTCTAGTCCAAGTTTAGACCTAGTTTAGTCCTGGTGTAGTCCCGGTGTAGTCCTGGTTTAGTCCTGGTGTAGTCCTGGTGTAGTCATGGTCTAGTTGGTCTAGTCCAAGTTTAGACGCCCGAAGCCTCAGTTTGTGCAGCTCCTTCATTAACAGCTCCACATGCACGCCCCGTACCCACGTGCACGCCCCGTACCCACGCGCACGCCCAGCCCGGTGCACACCCATCACGTGCACGCCCCACACCTCGGAGGAACAGCTGAGGTGTCAACGCCGAAAAAAGAGAAGAAGAGGAAACAAAAAACAAGGGGGAGGGGCTACTGTCTTTACAATAAACCAGGACTAAACCAGGTCTAAATCAGGTCTAAACCAGGTCTAAACCAGGACTAAACCAGGACTAAACCAGGTCTAAACCAGGTCTACCCAGGACTAAACCAGGTCTGATCCAAATAAAAGTCTGCTCCTTCACCATTAGTCTGGACCTGGTCTAAGACTGGACTTGGACAGTGTATTGGGGACTGGTTCTGGTCCAGGTTTTGGATGATTATAGACCAGACTCTAAACTTCAGCCTTAACCGAGGCTCAAAGTGTAACAGAAGATTTATTTTTTTGTGAACGGCACAATTTATCAGAAAATAAACCGGTCTTGATTCGATGAGAGACGAGTTGTTTTGGCCCGAGGTACTTCCTGGTTTAACAGAGTGAGGACAGACACTGCCCCGGGGTCTGCAGGTGTTCCCCAGAGAGACCCACCTGAGACCAGAGACCAGACCTGAGACCAGAGACCAGACCTGAGACCAGACCTGAGACCAGAGACCAGACCTGAGACCAGAGACCAGACCTGAGACCAGACCTGAGACCAGAGACCAGACCTGAGACCAGACCTGAGACCAGAGACCAGACCTGAGACCAGACCTGAGACCAGAGACCAGACCTGAGACCAGACCTGAGACCAGACCTGAGACCAGACCTGGGACCAGAGAACCTCTATTCAGGAACAGAAAACCTTGGACAATCACATGCTCCAAAAAGGAGCGCTCCCATTGGTCGACACTTGTCACATGACGTTCCAGGAAGTTTAATAGCTGCAGATAAAGTGTATTTTCAGCTGAATATGTCTTTTAACAGAGAAACAGCTGAAAAAAGAAAAGCATCAACAGAGAAAAGGGAGACAACGTAAAACACAGATAAATACTGTCAATTCAATCACGTCATGTTTAACGAGGAGGAGATAATTGTCGTCCTGACGCTAAAGTCACAGCTAAGCTAACGCTAAACTCTAAACTTCAGTTTGGTCAAATGGATTAGTATTTTGGAGGAAAAACTGGTCTGGTTTTATTTTTTAATAAAAGAGAAGCAGGAGAGGTCCCTAGGCTGATTTTGGAGGAGAGTCTGAGACAGGGATGAAAAAAGAAACTCAGGAAGTTGAGAGCCTTCTTTGAGCTCAATGATGATAAAGTTATGAGTCTCACTGCTCTGCTCCTGGATCAACGGGCTCATCCATACGCTTGAATAGAAGAAATCAAACAAAGCAACAATAACCAAAAAGACCAAAGAAATCCAGCCCCAGTCGGAGCGTGTCCTAAAACAGAGTCCAAACCTTTACATTAACATCTCACAGTTACATTATAAATATCAGCTCATGTTGTGAGTTATTATCATTAGAACCAATCAGAGAAGCGTCAGACTCCACTCCAACAATCACACATTTATATCACATCTACAACTCAACAAATGTCACTCACATTTTCTGTATATTCCACTTAAATTCACTGTATTTTGATGGAAACAGACGGTACATGGAGGCGGCCATTTTGACGACGGAGCCAAAGGTGAAGCCAGTGCACGACCTTTATTTTGAACAGACCCCAGAGAAACCCCATAAACACAGACTGGTCCCACTCCTCGGAGAATGAGCAGTCCCTGAGCCGGTCTTCAGAGAGGCCTGAGTCTGGGGTCTGGTCCAGGTCTGGTCCACTAGAGACCGGACAGATGGACTGGGTTAGTCCACGACTCCACAGAAAGAAGAGATATTTGTGCTGTTTATTATGGATTTAAATGGTGACCTGGTTTAGTCCTGGTTTAGTGATTGATCTGTTTTTTTGTCGTACATTTTGTGGTTTAAATAATGCCTTCATTTTTTTTAGTCTTAGTTTATGTCTTGGATCTGTTCTGGTTTAAGTCCAGATCTTGTCCTGGTTTAGCTGTAACTCTGTTCTGGTCTAGTCCTTAGTTTTAGTTCCACTTAGTCCAGGTTTAGTCCAGTTCCTCCTCCATCTTGTTTGCTGTATTTCCCTCTGATCCTCTCTAATCCTTTTGTAGTCCTGTTCAAAGACCGGGGCCGGACTTACATGGCTTTAACACTGATCCTGGTCCAGTCTTCACTTAGACCTGCTCCGGTTTTAATCCCGACACAAAGGCCCCCGGTCGGGGCCCTTTCACGGCCCCCGTCTGAGGCCGGCCCCTGCAGCTGGGAACCGCTTAATCCCACTGTGAACCGCTGACAGTCCCACAAAGACCGACCGGGCCCAGACCTGGTTTAGACCTGGTTCAGGGCGGGTTTAGGGCCTCATTAAGACTCGAGAATAAAGACGATCACTTCCTGTGGAAATGTGTTCACGAGATCATTAGGACCAGATCAGAGAGAGGACTAAACCAGGACTAAAACAGGTCTAAACCAGGACTAAAACAGGTCTAAACCAGGTCTAAACCAGGACTAAAACAGGACTAAAACAGGTCTAAACCAGGACTAAAACAGGTCTAAACCAGGTCTAAACCAGGGCTAAAACAGGACTAAACCAGGACTAAAACAGTTTGCCTGTCCTGAATCTGAGCAAAGCATGATGGTCTTTGTAGTTCTCTCCACTTTGTTTCACTGCAGCTGCAACAAAAGTACATTTATTGTCCAAAAGCTCAAACAAAAACCTTGGAGAATAAATCCTATAAAACATTTGAACGCAAAGGATTTATTCTGAACTCTAATGAGGAACTTATCTAATTAGTGTTAATATCATCTCTCTCGTCTGTTACTGAGAGGAGTGCAGCATATGCCGACTTCTGAAGTAAATGTGAACAGTGTGAAAAGACTGCGGCGTCAGAACAATGGCTCTGTGTTGGATTCTCAGAGAAATATGTTTGAACAACTGTTTTCAGAGTAAGACCACCTCCAGATCCCACTGATCCCACTGAGCTGAGAGTCACAGCTAAAGAAACCCACACTGAACAGTCGGACGAGGACGTAATGAGAGAAAAAGCTGCTTTAAACACCGTACCTGAGAGAACCTCTATTCAGGAACACAAAACCTTGGCTCCAAAAAGGACCGCTCCCATTGGTCGACACTTGTCACATGACGTTCCAGGAAGTTTAATAGCTGCAGATAAAGTGTATTTTCAGCTGAATATGTCTTTTAACAGAGAAACAGCTGAAAAAAGAAAAGCATCAACAGAGAAAAGGGAGACAACGTAAAACACAGATAAATACTGTCAATTCAATCACGTAATGTTTAACGAGGAGGAGATAATTGTCGTCCTGACGCTGAAGTCACAGCTAAGCTAACGCTAAACTCACTTCCAGAAGCTGAAGGATATTAACCACAATCCCTTCTTTATCTGCTGTGGTTTATTAAACATCAAAAAAGACAGCATCATGTTTGCTCTTTTTTCTGTTTGGCCTTTTTGTGACGTTAAAGAAACGTACACAGACGAGTGCCGTGTTCAGGACTGTCCCATTTCTTCTGTTTAGAAGGTCTAACCACATACAGCAGCGCTAGCAGTGATTCATCTGGATTATAAACGTCGTCTAAGCTGCTAAATCATTTCCAGGAGTGAATCCAACAAGACGAGGTGAGATGGAAATGCTCTGAACTGTTTAGGCTGTAGTTATGTAGCTTTATTTAACACCAGGACTGTGTTAAAAAAGAAAAAAAGACCAGGAAACAGGAAGTAGAAGAAAAAGGAGTTTGTTGAAAATTTCTATCCATTTTTATAAATCCAGGTTGGTTATACATTAATGCTAAAGATAAGTGGATGAAAGTGAAGAGAATAAACGGAGAGAGTGCGTTGAACGGAAAGAACAGACGGACGCCGCTGAAGGAGGAAGCAGCAGAAGGCGTCTCTGTCCTGATGAATAAATTACAGCCTCACGTTTAAAGAACAGTTTGTGGAACAATTACGACTCATTAGCTCCGGACGCTTCGCCAAACGCACCGCGGCCGAGCCAAGATCTGAGAGAGAGGGAAGAAAAAACATCCAGATCTGAGACTGACACTAAAGATCTAAAGAGAAACTGCACCGAGGCTTTTATTCTGAAGAGCTAGAGCTTGTTTTATATTATTATGAAGTTATTACATTGTGCATTTGAACAGTGGCTATAAACACCTCAAAGATTAAAAACTTCTGTTGAAGAGCAGCCATCTTTGAGACTCTCTGTAGATTTTAAACCTGAACAAGACTAAAACAAGCCGTAAATACTCAGGCTCTGTTTAAGACTAAATATTTCTTCTCATTTTTCAACAATTATAATTCAGTAAAAGTCTTGCATGTCCAGATTTTTAATATAAGAGTTCTGCCTGTTTTTAATATAGACCGAACTGTTATGTCTATGTTTTATCTGCTTTTATTTTTCTTTAAATGTTTAAATTCGTTTTGGAATATTTCTTTTAAAAATCAAATAAAAACTCTCTTAATGAGATTGTGGAATGGGCTCTGAGCAGAAACAGAGTCAGACCTGAACACAAAGCTCAACGCCGTTAGAGTCTTGCTGAACCTAAATGTGAGACTAAAAATTAAAGGAAGATTAACTCCACTCGTTAATGAGAGCCGTGTTACAGCCGTGTTACAGCCGTGTTACAGCCATGTTTGAGCCGTGTTACAGCCGTGTTACAGCCGTGTTACAGCCGTGTGACAGCCGTGTTACAGCCATGTTACAGCCGTGTTTGAGCCATGTTTGAGCCGTGTTTGAGCTGTGTTACAGCCATGTTACAGCCATGTTTGAGCCATGTTTGAGCCGTGTTTGAGCTGTGTTACAGCCGTGTTACAGCCATGTTTGAGCCATGTTTGAGCTGTGTTAGAGCCGTGTTTGAGCTGTGTTACAGCCGTGTTACAGCCATGTTTGAGCCATGTTTGAGCCGTGTTACAGCCGTGTGAGAGCAGGCCGACCCGTGGCTCTCTGCGAAGGCTTGCTGTAATTACGACGATAATTGTGGGGTATTTTGTAAAGTGCCAGATCGTTTAATTCGGGATTAGCTCTCGTCACCTCCGTCTGCCCCGAGGCGGGGCTCTTAAATCCTTCTACCCCTCCTGGTTTTTTTACTTTCTCAGCAGAGCGGTCTTTTCAAGGATCGAGTGTCGCTCCATCTGTGACTGAAGCTCATTTACATTCGTCTCAAAGACACTTCAGATGCTTTTCACTAATGCTCCACTAATAACGGTCGAGTAAAATCAAAAGGCCCTTATGTAACCAGTTAAAGTGCCATTTGATCTGATTGGCTCAGGGCTGTTTGGGAGTCGTTAATGAAGGGCCTCTGGGGTCGTATTTTGTTCGCGTACATCATTATAGTGTTATTACAGGGCATAAAAACCACTGCTGTTTGTCTCCAGAGACACAGGGACAGCCCAGGATTCACTAAAGTGTGTTTGTGACATATTTAGGATTCTCTGCAGTCGGTAAAGTGGGCTTTTTGCTCTTGAGGTCAGTTCCTGGAGACTGGGGTAAATCCAGATGAAGGGCAGTAAGCCTCTAGTGAAGGGTGAATATGCAGGTGTTTGAGTGGTTTACAGTTGCTTCCATCGATTAAACCGATCCCAAAGGTGAAAAATGTCCGACGTCGACCAAAAAGAGTTGGAAAAAAACACCTGGAAATAAAACTAGAAATAATGTCTGGTAAACGTGATGTCTCTGGTCTCATATAATGACAGGTAAACACTAAAACTTGCAACACATTTCGCTGAAACTAAAGCGAGCTCCTGGAACTGACGTTGTGTTTTATAGACGTCCGTTTGTTGTTTAGTGCGTTTACTTCAAACCAAAATGCTCATGTTTAAATCAGAAATGTGTCAGAAATTTAGCTTTGAATGATAAAATTCAAACTCACAGACGACAGTTCACATTCCTCCCTTTTGGCTGCACTGTTTCATGCCATTTCCAGTTTAATTAGATAATTATCTGCACTTTTAGCTCTAACCAAATCATATAATCAGTGACAGAATGGAAACGAGTGCCTCCTGAAGGATTACTTTTACCAGACTGACCTGTGTCTATAAAGAATTGGATTCGTCTTGTTTTGGAAAAAGACACATTAAAAGCTCCACCCAAAATGTCACTTACGGCCTTTTGGTGAAACTCCTCTGTGTCTTCAGCTCCTCAGAAAGAAAGAATATTTAAAACTGGTGCACTTTAATAAGTCTTTCCTCTGTCTCTGTCACAGCTGCTGTTTACTTCCATCTGATTCTCTTGAAAACAGTTTCTTATATTTCTCTGGAGTTTCTCGTCAGTTCTTATTAAATCAGTGTTTGTTGTTGGTTTTAAACAGAGGCTAAAGACCGGAGCAGAGCTAACGACAGTGTTCCTCAGAGACACGAGACTAACTAGGTCCCAGTGGGTTTTAAACACGACTAATGTTCCCCGTCGAGACGCGCTAATGGGCTTTTAACTGAGAATTTACCTCAGAGCACACCTGACAGATCCAGCTGAGACACACCTGAGACACACCTGAGACACACCTGAGACAGACCTGAGCAGGTGAGTGTCGATGGCAACTGTCTCCATTAAAAAACCTCAGTGATGTTGTCAGGAAACAGCTCCAGTTCCTGATTTTCTTTTTTTTTTGTCCCTGTCTCAGACTCTCCTCCAAAAGTAGAACCTCTCCTGCTTCTCTTTTGTTAAAAAATAAAACCATAAAATACTAATCCATTTGACCAAACTGAAGTTTAGAGTTTAGCGTTAGCTTAGCTGTGACTTCAGCGTCAGGACGACAATTATCTCCTCCTCGTTAAACATTACGTGATTGAATTGACAGTATTTATCTGTGTTTTACGTTGTCTCCCTTTTCTCTGTTGATGCTTTTCTTTTTTCAGCTGTTTCTCTGTTAAAAGACATATTCAGCTGAAAATACACTTTATCTGCAGCTATTAAACTTCCTGGAACGTCATGTGACAAGTGTCGACCAATGGGAGCGCTCCTTTTTGGAGCATGTGATTGTCCAAGGTTTTCTGTTCCTGAATAGAGGTTCTCATCTATTACAATCCCTTACAATAAACAGGAGATGGATCATGAAGACTGTTTTTTTTTATTATCTTCTAATAGTCCATTAGTGCTTTAAGGTGTTTATATCAGTTCATTGATCAATTAAAGACACAGACATTACAATAACCCAAGATAAATTAGTACAACTGTTCTTTTTTCTTTTCTACATTCTTGATTGCAGCTTACAGTTAATAAAGACTGTGTGTTTATGGAAAGAAACGCTGGTCCAGTTCATTTTTGCAGTGTTTTGTTATGAACTTCTTTTACATTTTGTCCCAGTAGGGCCACCGTTGGACAGAAATCAAAGTTAACGTTCAGTGTTGTACATTGCTTTCAATTTTTTTGTTTTTTCTTTGCAGTCGTTTATGATGTAAATATTTTTTGACATGGAATTTGAGTCAGTTCATTCTGTTTAAGGGTTTCTCTCTGATTGGTAAAAAGATGACGTGATACCAGTAAAAGTTTGTTTTAAAGCAGAAGGACTGGTGTTACTCAACAGACGTTTAACACTATTTTACTTTAGATGCTTAACACTTTCAGGTGATATTTAGTCTTTGAGCACTTCATCTGTCTCCTCCTCGTACACTCATCCTCTGTATTTACCTGTATTTACCTGTATTTACCTGTATTTACCTGTGTTTACCTGTATGTACCTGTATGTACCTGTATGTACCTGTATGTACCTGTATTTACCTGTATTTACCTGTATTTACCTGTATTTACCTGTATTTACCTGTATTTACCCGTATTTACCTGTATGTACCTGTATGTACCTGTGAGCGCTGTAACGAGGGCCCGGAGCCTCTGGTCTCTGTGGTGAACGTAAACACCACACACGCCTCGCTCGGAGTAAACCCGGATCACAAAGAGGGCGTGACGCGTTTATGGGCCGTCCGTCAAAAAGCCAGGAATTTTAATTACAGCTTTGAGCCGCAGCCGTTACTGACGTTACACAGAAACATAACTGTCTCTGAAACACGGACCAGAAGAGTCACGCTTCATAAAAGAATCCACTAATACATTCAGACAACTTTATAAATGAGGAAGTAATTCGTCCAATAATAATGACCATTAAACACGAGTAAAGCATTATTAATCACTTGATTTCTTATTTTAAAAGAACAGAAGGTGTGTTCAGGTGTGTTCAATAAATGATTGAACTGTGTATTTCTGGATTCTTTGCTGGAAAACACGAGTCCAGAGTCAGCTCCTCCAAGAGGCTCTGGTTCTGAGCTGGAAAAGGTTTCAAGATTCAAGAGATTCAAGAGATTTAAGAGATTTAAGAGATTTAAGATGCAAAGAGTTTGTCATGTGTTCAGAACAGAAACAGGTTTCTCTGTACAATCAAATTCTTCCTTTACTGTCCACAGTGAATCCCAATAAATGCAAAAAATACAGTAAAATTTTAAGTATAAAACAGATAAATCAGTCTAAATACAAGATATAAAATAGAAATAAAGTAGAAATAGGATAAAGTAGAGCCATTAAAAGGCAGCATGTGAAGGGAATACAACACACTTAAATATGTTCATGAATAAAGAGCAACAGCAGCTGTTTGTGCAACTGTCGGCAATAAATGTGCAAAAAAAAAGGGTGGAGCCTCTTGTAGGTTGGAGGTTCGACTCGGGTGGCGCCACCTAGTGATGATGCTGAAGAATAGGATTGATCTGAATGTTGAGCCTAAACCTGTCATTGTCTGTACGTCGTAGGAACAAACATTTGTTAAAGCCTCGAGAAAACGACAGGAGACGAAAAGAGAACGGCTTTTGAGAAGAAAAGAGGGAAATGTTGAAGGTGAAACTCGATGATTGATGTTGTTAAATCTATTCTACAGGATTCAGTTTGTCTACAATGTTTATTATTCAGGAAAGCAGACATCTCTTCCTCGTTTTATTGAGATGCTCTTGTATTTAAACTATTTTAAATAAAGATATATTTGTGTTTGGAATAACTCCAGTGAAATCTGTGTGTGTTGCTCAGGTTAGAAGTAGTTTCATTTCATTCAGAAAAACATTAAAATATATTTTATTGACTAAATCTATTGTAGATACAGTCGACTAATAACACTTTATAATAACTCACGCAATAAAACAGTTAAGCATTAATAGATGTGTAATTAACAATTAATTAGTCAACTATTAATAGACACTGAAATATCATTCATATGTATAATTAATTATACATGGGTTTATTGTTAAAACTAAAACATTTATACCAATGTTTATAACGTCATTGTGATTATTAATGTTGGATTAATGCTTTGTAAATTATGAAGGATTATTTAAGTTGTTACAAAGACATAACTAATGCTTAATAGTGTGAGTTATTCTAAAGTGTTGCCAGTCGACTAAATTCTGATGATATTTAGTCAACGATTAGATTAAATTATGACTAAAACTAAAGTACAATTTGCTGTCAACATTAAGACAGATTTATGGGCCTCAGTTCATCTCAGACCTGTTCACTCCATTCTCTTTACATTTATTTTGGGTCCATTTCCTTAAAGACTCCTGGTTTGATTGATCTGACGCTGATTCCGCCTCGAGGCTCGACGTGTTTCTGTGAGTTTGAGTAAACAGAGGAAACACTGAGCGATTAGCCTCAGATCCAGTTTCACAGCTGTCAGCCTCAGCTCCACATCAGACACAGAGAAGTGTCGCAGTAAAAGCAGACTTCACTCAAACAGGATTAAGGCTTGAGTCCGGACTGACGAGCCGTAAAGACAGCTCCGTTACAGAAGAAAACACACATTAGAGCAGTTTAAACGAGTCCGAAGACACGAGCTGCAGCTGAAAAAACTATTTGTAAAAAGGATCTCAGGCCTTTGGCGACGACTTAAAGACTTCTGTGTGTTTTCAGGCTCTTTACCCTCGAACTTCTGTGAATTCTGTTTCCTTTTTTCATTTGCACAGTGCACCATTGAGTCAACATTTTACAGGTAAAGGTGAAGTTAGCGTTAGCGCCAAAAATTGCAGATTGTGCAAAAAAACAAGAGGGTTTTGTTAAATATCTCCGACAGATTCCATGTGTTTAATGTCAGAGCCTCAGAGAGAACATCAGAGACTGGCCCCATTTTGTTTTATTTATTTATTTATTTAACAGGAGCAATTAGCGCTACATAAGCTAAATGCTACATGCTAAAAGTCACGTGTTTTTTAGGATGTGTTTTTTAGGATAAGTATCTACAGAAACCACAATTATCAATGCATCATGACCCTACTTTAATACGTTTATCAGATCTGTGTGCTGTCAGTGAGTGGGTAGAATATACATTAAGTATTCAGTGGAATAACACACAAACTCAAAATGACTTAATGACAGTTAAAGAAATGAAATTGTCAAACTAAGCTGCTTTTCTGGATTAAAGTCCAAGGCTCTTTGCAGGTTTAAGAAGATGGAAACATATAGACTTGTGTCTCTTCTTTGACAATTTTGCAAAACATTATAAAAAGCTTGTTATTACAGGCTATTACTGAGTGAACAACAAAATGGAAAAGTGAACCAGCCATGAGCAGATGTTAGAGAAAATGAAAACTGAATGAAAATGATAAGAAACAAAGTCTGTATTTGGTTTTCTTAGATACAGAGTGTTTTGATTTGTTTTAGTCTCACTTCTTTGTAGAATTAAATAAACTAAACTGAAAAGGTGTGTATCAGTGTTTACATCTACTGTGTAATAATCCTAATCTTTTTTTACAGCGGTAACATGTTCAGAGTCACGTGTCTTTGTCCTGAGCGCACCTGAACGCACCTGAAAGCCGTCTGTCAGCGCGGTATGTTGATCGATGGCATCAGTGACTTATTTGTGTCAGATGAGTTTTAATGGCTGTTTAAACCTGGAGTAATTTACGGCCTCGTGTCACGACTGGTTTCCTCCGAAGGACACCTGTGATTATCCTCCAGAACTCCGCCGGTGATTTCCACTCGGCGTTTAGCTCCGGGTCTGTCTCTGTCTGGACTTTTTTACGGCCCTGTCCCGTCTGTCTGCCGCAGAACTGTCATTATTCTGCTTTTACTTCCTGAAAACGCAGAGTTTAGTCGCAGAAAGAAGAGGATAACTGCAGGGAATGAGGCGTTTACTGCACTTTTACAAGGAATGTGCAGAAAAATGAGACGTGAACCATCATCACAGTGAAACAAATGGAAACTGAACTCGTGAAGAACTGACTTAAATGATGTTGTTTTGTCATCTTGAGCCTGTTTAAGACTAAAGACAATGCCCTTAGGTGATGCAAAACATTATTATTTTAATTTACATAACCACAAGAATAGTGGTTATGTAAAATATGTATAGTATTTTCCCCTCCCCTCTTTGTTTATCTATTTTATACTTCTATTTTTACATTGCCTGGTGTTCATTGTGGACAGCAAAGGAAGAGTTTCATGACACTGTTAAACCTGTTTCTATACTCTACACATGACAATAAACACTTTGAATCTTGAATACAAAAGATACACAAACAATTGATATAAAGGACTGCTTCAATACAGAGACAGAAAGTAAAGAAAAGTCCTTATAACACGAAAAAAGGCATCTACAATTATCAAAACTATGACAATAATTATGATTTCTGTTTCCTGTGATTATGAAAACAAGATAATTCAGAAAATCCATCAAAGCCACACAGAGAGTATTTGAAAGTGCTTTACCTGAACTAGTCTCCCGTCCAAAAAACAAAAGCATAGTGACCTTTCCTGCTTTTACTTTAAACACTGAAGCATCACAGCAGACTTCATGGTTCCATCGATCACAGTGAGTCGTCCAGGTCCAGACCATCACACTACCACCACCATATTTACCTGAAGCATCAGAGCAGCTCCAGACCATCACACTACCACCACCATATTTACCTGAAGCATCAGAGCAGCTCCAGAACATCACACTACCACCACCATATTTACCTGAAGCATCAGAGCAGGTCCAGACCATCACACTACCACCACCATATTTACCTGAAGCATCAGAGCAGCTCCAGACCATCACACTACCACCACCATATTTACCTGAAGGATCAGAGCAGGTCCAGACCATCACACTACCACCACCATATTTATCTGAAGCATCAGAGCAGCTCCAGACCATCACACTACCACCACCATATTTACCTGAAGCATCAGAGCAGCTCCAGACCATCACACTACCACCACCATATTTACCTGAAGCATCAGAGCAGCTCCAGACCATCACACTACCACCACCATATTTACTGTTGGGATGTTGTGTTACTCCAGATGTAACGGGACTCCTTCCAGAGTCAAAAGTGAGACGAGCCTTTATGTTCTTTTTGGTCAGTGGTGGTTTTTGCCATTTTTGCCCCGTCTCTTTCTTCTGGTTGAGCCTTGACCTCTGACCTTGACTGAGACGAGTGAGGCCTGCAGGTCTTTAGATGTTGTTGTGGTTCTTTTGTGATTCTTGGATGAATCTTGGGGTCATTTTGGTCGGGGTCACTCCTGGAAGCTTCACAGTTCCATATTTACTCCATTTGTGGATAATGGCTCTCACTGTGGTTGGATGGAGTCCCAAAGCTTTAAAAAAAATGTTTCTGAACCCTTTCCAGACTCAGAGATGTCAATGACTTTCTCATCTGTTGATTCATGTATTAACAAGGGGGGCAATTACCTTTTCACATGGGGCTTGGTATGTTTGGATAGGCTTTTGTCCACTTAATAAATAAAATAATTACTTAAAAACTGCATTTTGTTTTTCCTTAAGTTATCTTTGTCTAAAATCAGGATCATGACACTACATATTTCACAAATGATCCCAACCGTAATCTGAAACTCTGCAAAAAAAAAAGAAATAAATGTGGCTTCTTTAAATGAAATTCTAACCCCGTCTCTTTCTGTGACTCACTGTGGTTTAATCTAATCAAGTCTGAATCAGAGCCTTTTACAGGAAAAGTTTATGGAGCGTCACACCTGAGCGGCTCACCTGGGGTTTCCATGACGACAGATTACCTCAGAGCAGGTCTAAAGAGCCTCAGGTGAGAAATGTCAGGAAACAGAGTCAAGAGCAGGGTTTATTTATGAGAAGGACCAGCCCCAGACTCAAGAGAGACACAAATGGAGCTTTAGTGCAGTTTTCATGTGATCCTGTTTTATTCTGATGCATTTAAGGAGTTACTTAGAAATCTATAAACTCTGCTGTTTCACTGAGTTTAAAGTCTGAGTGTGAGGTCCGCTTGGGAAAAGACAGTCCAGTCTATGAATGCAAATATGATTTGACAAATAACTTGCGTGTCTTTGTTGTTTTTCTATCGTTAGCTCGAGTGTTAGCCGCATTAGCTTCAGGAAACAGAAAAATTAATGCAAAAAGTGAACGCGCTAATGTTTCCAGCCCTAGTCAAAATTAAACAGGAGCAGAACTTGATTCATGAAAGAGTGAGGCCCTAAAATGAAGGAAACTGCTGCAGACTCTTCTTTTACTGTTTCACTGCAGCAGCCTCTCATCACTCCTGGATGTCCTCTTGTTTCGAAGCCCTTGTTGGTGCCTCAGAACTCACGTTCTCTCGAGTTATCGGCTCGTATCGATGAGCGTGCTCTCGTCTGTCGTCGGTCGGAGGCCTCTCTGTCAGAGCCGTCTTTGATCGTCTCAGATCAGTTCGAGGAAGTTTACGGCACAGAAAGTGTCGACAGCTGCAGCAAAACCCCTCGAAGAGAAACACTTCAGGTTCGTGTTTAAAAAAAAGAAGAGTGACATGTGCTGAAGGACGCCGCCTCGACCAGGTGTCAGTTGTGAGTCATTTAAGCAGGTTTTACCTGGACTTGAACAGGTTTATGTTGGATTTGATCAGGTTTTAGATAGACTTGAACAGGTTTTAGATGGATTTGATCAGGTTTTTTATGGATTTGAACAGATTTTAGATGGATTTGATCAGGTTTTTTATGGATTTGAACACGTTTTGTTTGGATTTGAGCAGGTTTTGTGAGAGTTTACAAGGTTTTATTTGGACTTGAACAGGGTTAAGTTGGATTTGAACAGGTTTTAGATGGATTTGTGTTGTCTATAAACAATAAAGATACATATTTTTCATGTTGGAATATTTCTTTTAAATTAACCCATTGCCTTTTATTGTTGTTGGTTCCTTTTATGGTCGTTAGTACCTTTTATGGTCGCTGGTTCCTTTTATGGTCGTTGGTTCCTTTTATGGTCGATGGCTCCTTTTATGGTCGTTAGTACCTTTTATGGTCGATGGCTCCTTTTATGGTCGTTGGTTCCTTTTATGGTCGATGGCTCCTTTTATGGTCGTTGGTTCCTTTTATGGTCGTTGGTTCCTTTTATGGTCGTTGGTTCCTTTTATGGTCGCTGGTTCCTTTAGAGCCTGGACAGAAGCTGTAGCTCAAACCTAAAACAGAGGAAACAGTGAAAATCCTTAAACGTCAGAGTGTTGAGTTTGGCCTGAGGCTCTTCCTGAAGCTGTCACCGTGAAGAACATTAGAGCTAAACACCTCCTGATCTCACACCTGGGCCTTCACCTGAGCCTTCACCTGAGCCTTCACCTGAGCCTTCACCTGTCCATTATCTGTCCCCCACTTGTTCAGGACCAGCTCACGCTCTGTTTAACCACAGACGGGACAAAAGGAACCAGAAGAGTAAACACAGGACAGCTTTCATAAAGACATCACAAAAGGATCAGAAAATACTAAGGACTTTACTGATGCCGCTCTGGAGACATTCACCTGTTACTTTCAAAATAAAACCAATAAAGCAAAATAAATCACAAGGTCAGGTAAATTAACAATGCAACAACAATCCATACATATACATATACGTATTTATGAATGAAAACAGGAGAAAACAGTCTGACAGAGCTGAGGGTAAGAATAGTTTTAGATTTTCTTGAAAGATGATAATGTTAGAAGAGTTTAGACCAGGATCTTTATCTGAAATGGTTTCAGCTGGATTTGAACAGGTTTTAGTTGGATTTGAGTTGTCCATACAACATTCAATAAAGATACTTTTTTTCATGTTGGAGTATTTGATTTAAATAAAGTCAGTTCCTTTTATGGTCAGTTCCTTTTATGGTCGTTGGTTCCTTTAGAGAATGTCCCATTGATCGATGTTGTGCCCATTCAGTTTCTTTGGTCAAAAAATGGTGAGTTTTTCATGTTTTTAATATTCATAGGATCAAATTTATGTTTGTGCTGAAGAAAAAAATAAAAAAAATAATTTATATATAATATTGGGAACCTCTTGAGCGCCCCCTTGAGTCCGGAGGGTGAATTAATGGAGTGAAGTGCTCATTAATTTCCATTTATTGTGAGCGATTAAACCTTTGTAATGATTCTTACTTAATTAAACTTTCAGCCTTTGTCTTTGTCAGTCCCGTCTCGGTCTGTTCTGAGGAAACTCGACGTGTTTGAGATGTTTGTGGTGGGTCTGAGCTGAGGTAACCGTTTCTGTTGGAGCTGCAGAGTGACATCTCAAAGTGACGGAAACACGCCGCAGTTTGTTCAGCGTCTGTCAGAGTTAACAGCCGTGTTTAGACGAACCGCGATGAAAGACACGACGGGTTTTCAGAGAGTTATTCAGAGAGACACAGTAATAACAGTTTAGTGACAAAACTGCTCATGTTCACAGATAAATGCGCTCTTTAACTTTAATACTTCTGTTTATTGGTCTCTGCCTGGAGCTTACAGGTTAGCGTTAGCGTTAGCTGGTTTAAATGTGTTTAATCTGGTTGTCATTGGATTTAAAAGGGTTGTATTCAACTTTGAGCAGATTTTAACATGTTTCAGTTGAATTTTAACAGGTTTTTGATGGATTTTCATAGTTTTTAGTTGGATTTAAAGAATTTTAAATCAGATAGAAACAAATCTAATTGTGAGGGAACCAGGCGTAAAAGTATATGTTGCCTGTAAAAAGAAACCCATTTCTCAAATGCCTGACCACAAAACGGACACATCCTGGTACTTTGAGCTGCAGCGTTGACTTCCTTAGCATTAGCCGCATTAGCTAAAGGCTTTTAAATAGAGGTAGTTCTCTTTTTGAGGCAACCTTAATTTACATTCTGGGGACACACTGGGTTTTCTTTCAGATCAACTTCTTTTTCAGGTGTCTTATTTTTTGTTTTTTATTTTATTTTATTTTTTTGAATTGATTTAGGCAACAGTTTTATAAATCTCCTTCTGCTTTTATAAACAAAGCTTTAATTTTTCTTGTCTTTTTAAATTTTAAGAGATGGGTTTACAGTTTTTAAAATGTCCGTCTTTTTTTTCTTTTATTTTTCTAGTAGACAAAAACACTTTTGATGATGCACCTCAGAGCAACCGTACTGGACCAAAACCAGGACTACACTAGTTCTAAACCAGGTCTAACTCGGTCTTAGTCTCTGTGTTAGTCTGTGTTCTATTTTCTTCTGGAGATAAAGTTTAATCTTCTTGGAGTTAAAGCTGTTATTGTCCGTGTCGTCGTCTCATCGCGCGGTGTCAAACTGTGAACAGGCCGAGCTCACAGCCTCTCGCCGAGACCCGGACCTGTCAGAGTCCAGACCGAGTCCAGACCAGGACCCGATAATGGACTCTGGGTCTGGACCGAAAAACTGACGACGGTGAGAAGGAAACGAGAAAAGAGCGAGGTTCAGGACGAGTCTGGAGACGTCCTGAGGCTGAGGAGCAGAGAAAAGAAATAAGGATCACTTTAAAATAAATAAATGAAAGTAGGTCAAAACCAGAGCGTGGACTAAACCAGGTCTAAACCAGGTCTAAACCAGGACTAAACCAGGACTAAACCAGGTCTAAACCAGGACTAAACCAGGTCTAAACCAGGACTAAACCAGGTCTAAACCAGGTCTAAACCAGGACAAAACCAGGTCTAAAGCAGTTCTAAACCAGGACTAAACCAGGACTAAACCAGGTCTAAACCAGGACTAAACCAGGTCTAAACCAGGACTAAACCAGGTCTAAACCAGGTCTAAACCAGGACTAAACCAGGACTAAACCAGGTCTAAACCAGGACTAAACCAGGTCTAAACCAGGACTAAACCAGGTCTAAACCAGGACTAAACCAGGACTAAACCAGGTCTAAACCAGGACTAAACCAGGTCTAAACCAGGACTAAACCAGGTCTAAACCAGGTCTAAACCAGGACTAAACCAGGACTAAACCAGGTCTAAACCAGGACTAAACCAGGTCTAAACCAGGACTAAACCAGGTCTAAACCAGGACTAAACCAGGACTAAACCAGGTCTAAACCAGGACTAAACCAGGTCTAAACCAGGTCTAAACCAGGACTAAACCAGGACTAAACCAGGTCTAAACCAGGACTAAACCAGGACTAAACCAGGACTAAACCAGGTCTAAACCAGGACTAAACCAGGTCTAAACCAGGACTAAACCAGGTCTAAACCAGGACTAAACCAGGACTAAACCAGGACTAAACCAGGTCTAAACCAGGACTAAACCAGGTCTAAACCAGGTCTAAACCAGGACTAAACTAGGACTAAACCAGGTCTAAACCAGGTCTAAACCAGGTCTAAACCAGGACTAAACTAGGACTAAACCAAGTCTAAACCAGGACTAAACCAGGATTAAACCAAGTCTAAACCAGGAGGGGATTATGGGTAATGACGGTGTAATGACTCCGTGGGGAACAGACCCAGGATCAGGTTTCAGATCCAGACTCTGGGGAAGACACTTGAACACATCACAAGAGAGTCATTAGGAGACAATAAGAGACAGTGAAGGCAGCACAACAACTGTTAGACCAGACTCTCTTAGACCGGACTCTCTTAGACTGGACTCCGTTAGACTAGACTCTGTTAGACCGGACTCCGTTAGACTAGACTCTGTTAGACCGGACTCCGTTAGACAGGACTCTGTTAGACCGGACTCTGTTAGACCGGACTCCGTTAGACAGGACTCCGTTAGACCGGACTCCGTTAGACAGGACTCCGTTAGACCGGACTCCGTTAGACAGGACTCCGTTAGACCAGACTCTGTTAGACTAGACTCCATTAGACCGGACTCCGTTAGACCGGACTCCGTTAGACAGGACTCTGTTAGACCAGACTCTGTTAGACCAGACTCTGTTAGACCGGACTCCGTTAGACAGGACTCCGTTAGACAGGACTCCGTTAGACCGGACTCCGTTAGACAGGACTCTGTTAGACTAGACTCCGTTAGACAGGACTCTGTTAGAACGGACTCCGTTAGACTAGACTCTGTTAGACCAGACTCAGACAGAGACTCAGTCCGACTCTAATTCTTATTTTCATTGGATGAAGCAGGTTTGTTCGAGGCAGGTTTGTTTGAGGCAGGTTTGTTCGAGGCGGGTTTGTTCGAGGCAGGTTTGTTCGAGGCGGGTTTGTTCGAGGCAGGTTTGTTCGAGGCAGGTTTATTCGGGGCAGGTTTGTTTGAGGCAGGTTTGTTTGAGGCAGGTTTGTTCGAGGCGGGTTTGTTCGAGGCAGGTTTGTTCGAGGCGGGTTTGTTCGAGGCAGGTTTGTTTGAAGCAGGTTTGTTTGAGGCAGGTTTGTTTGAAGCAGGTTTGTTCGGGGCAGGTTTGTTTGAGGCGGGTTTGTTTGAGGCGGGTTTGTTCGAGGCAGGTTTATTCGGGGCAGGTTTGTTTGAGGCAGGTTTGTTTGAAGCAGGTTTGTTTGAGGCAGGTTTGTTTGAAGCAGGTTTGTTCGAGGCAGGTTTGTTCGAGGCAGGTTTATTCGGGGCAGGTTTGTTTGAGGCAGGTTTGTTTGAAGCAGGTTTGTTTGAGGCAGGTTTGTTTGAAGCAGGTTTGTTCGGGGCAGGTTTGTTTGAAGCAGGTTTGTTCGAGGCAGGTTTGTTCGAGGCAGGTTTGTTCGAGGCAGGTTTGTTCGGGGCAGGTTTATTCGGGGCGGGTTTGTTCGGGGCAGGTTTATTCAGGGCAGGTTTGTTTGAAGCAGGTTTGTTCGGGGCGGGTTTGTTTGAAGCAGGTTTGTTTGAGGCAGGTTTGTTCGAGGCAGGTTTGTTCGGGGCAGGTTTGTTCGGGGCAGGTTTGTTTGAAGCAGGTTTGTTCGGGGCAGGTTTGTTCGAGGCAGGTTTGTTTGAGGCAGGTTTGTTCGAGGCAGGTTTGTTCGAGGCAGGTTTGTTCGGGGCAGGTTTATTCGGGGCAGGTTTGTTTGAAGCAGGTTTGTTCGGGGCGGGTTTGTTTGAAGCAGGTTTGTTCGAGGCAGGTTTGTTCGAGGCAGATTTGTTTGAGGCGGGTTTGTTCGGGGCAGGTTTGTTTGAAGCAGGTTTGTTCGGGGCAGGTTTGTTCGAGGCAGGTTTGTTCGGGGCAGGTTTGTTCGAGGCAGGTTTGTTCGAGGCAGGTTTGTTCGGGGCAGGTTTGTTCGGGGCAGGTTTGTTTGAAGCAGGTTTGTTCGGGGCAGGTTTGTTCGAGGCAGGTTTGTTCGGGGCAGGTTTGTTCGAGGCAGGTTTGTTCGGGGCGGGTTTGTTCGGGGCAGGTTTGTTCGAGGCAGGTTTGTTCGGGGCAGGTTTGTTCGGGGCAGGTTTGTTCGAGGCAGGTTTATTCGAGGCAGGTTTGTTTGAGGCAGGTTTATTCGAGGCGGGTTTGTTTGAAGCAGGTTTGTTCGGGGCAGGTTTGTTTGAAGCAGGTTTGTTCGAGGCAGGTTTGTTCGAGGCAGGTTTGTTCGGGGCAGGTTTGTTCGGGGCAGGTTTGTTCGAGGCAGGTTTGTTCGGGGCAGGTTTGTTCGGGGCAGGTTTGTTTGAAGCAGGTTTGTTCGAGGCAGGTTTGTTTGAAGCAGGTTTGTTTGAAGCAGGTTTGTTCGGGGCAGGTTTGTTCGAGGCGGGTTTGTTCGGGGCAGGTTTGTTCGGAGCAGGTTTGTTTGAAGCAGGTTTGTTTGAAGCAGGTTTGTTCGGGGCAGATTTGTTTGAGGCGGGTTTGTTTGAGGCGGGTTTGTTCGAGGCAGGTTTGTTCGAGGCAGGTTTGTTCGGGGCAGGTTTGTTCGGGGCAGGTTTGTTCGGGGCAGGTTTGTTCGAGGCAGGTTTGTTCGGGGCAGGTTTGTTCGAGGCAGGTTTGTTCGAGGCAGGTTTGTTCGGGGCAGGTTTGTTCGGGGCAGGTTTGTTTGAAGCAGGTTTGTTCGGGGCAGGTTTGTTCGGGGCAGGTTTGTTCGAGGCAGGTTTGTTCGGGGCGGGTTTGTTCGGGGCAGGTTTGTTCGAGGCAGGTTTGTTCGGGGCAGGTTTGTTCGGGGCAGGTTTGTTTGAAGCGGGTTTGTTCGAGGCGGGTTTGTTCGAGGCAGGTTTGTTCGGGGCAGGTTTGTTCGGGGCAGGTTTGTTCGGGGCAGGTTTGTTTGAAGCGGGTTTGTTCGAGGCAGGTTTGTTCGGGGCAGGTTTGTTTGAAGCAGGTTTGTTCGGGGCAGGTTTGTTCGAGGCAGGTTTGTTTGAAGCAGGTTTGTTCGAGGCGGGTTTGTTCGAGGCAGGTTTGTTCGGGGCAGGTTTGTTCGGGGCAGGTTTGTTCGAGGCAGGTTTGTTTGAAGCAGGTTTGTTTGAAGCAGGTTTGTTCGAGGCAGGTTTGTTCGAGGCGGGTTTGAAGCAGGTTTGTTTGAAGCAGGTTTGTTTGAGGCAGGTTTGTTCGAGGCAGGTTTGTTCGAGGCAGGTTTGTTCGGGGCAGGTTTGTTCGAGGCAGGTTTGTTCGAGGCAGGTTTGTTCGAGGCAGGTTTGTTCGAGGCAGGTTTGTTCGAGGCAGGTTTGTTTGAAGCAGGTTTATTCGAGGCAGGTTTGTTCGGGGCAGGTTTGTTCGAGGCAGGTTTGTTCGAGGCAGGTTTGTTCGAGGCAGGTTTGTTCGAGGCAGGTTTGTTCGGGGCAGGTTTGTTTGAAGCAGGTTTGTTCGGGGCAGGTTTGTTCGAGGCAGGTTTGTTTGAAGCAGGTTTGTTCGGGGCAGGTTTGTTTGAAGCGGGTTTGTTCGAGGCAGGTTTGTTCGGGGCAGGTTTGTTTGAAGCAGGTTTGTTCGGGGCAGGTTTGTTCGAGGCAGGTTTGTTTGAAGCAGGTTTGTTCGAGGCGGGTTTGTTCGAGGCAGGTTTGTTCGGGGCAGGTTTGTTCGGGGCAGGTTTGTTCGAGGCAGGTTTGTTTGAAGCAGGTTTGTTTGAAGCAGGTTTGTTCGAGGCAGGTTTGTTCGAGGCGGGTTTGAAGCAGGTTTGTTTGAAGCAGGTTTGTTTGAGGCAGGTTTGTTCGAGGCAGGTTTGTTCGAGGCAGGTTTGTTCGGGGCAGGTTTGTTCGAGGCAGGTTCGAGGCAGGTTTGTTCGAGGCAGGTTTGTTCGAGGCAGGTTTGTTCGAGGCAGGTTTGTTTGAAGCAGGTTTATTCGAGGCAGGTTTGTTCGGGGCAGGTTTGTTCGAGGCAGGTTTGTTCGAGGCAGGTTTGTTCGAGGCAGGTTTGTTCGGGGCAGGTTTGTTCGAGGCAGGTTTGTTCGAGGCAGGTTTGTTCGAGGCAGGTTTGTTCGAGGCAGGTTTGTTCGAGGCAGGTTTGTTTGAAGCAGGTTTATTCGAGGCAGGTTTGTTTGAGGCAGGTTTGTTCGGGGCAGGTTCGAGGCAGGTTTGTTCGAGGCAGGTTCGAGGCAGGTTTGTTCGAGGCAGGTTTGTTTGAGGCAGGTTTGTTTGAGAGCGGCGTGTTTTCACCTGCAGCTGAGCTATGACAAAAATGTCAGCACACATCACTGCAGCTTCATCTCCGTCGACTTCAACAGAAAAATAAACACGAACGCTTCATCAACAGAAACACACTCTGAATGTTCCGGAAAAATATCAGATGAACAAATGAAATCATCACTGAACACACACAGTTAAGATTAGACCTTGTTTAGTCCTGGTTTAGTCCTGGTTTAGACCTGGTTTAGTCCTGGTTTAGTCCTGGTTTAGACCTGGTTTAGACCTGGTTTAGTCCTGGTTTAGTCCTGGTTTAGACCTGGTTTAGACTTGATTTGAGACCTGGTTTAGTCCTGGTTTAGACCTGGTTTAGACCTGATTTAAACCTGGTTTAGACCTAGTTTAGACCTGATTTAGACCTGGTTTAGACCTGGTTTAGACCTGGTTTAGACCTTATGGAGCAGTGGTTCTCAAACTGTGGGACGAGGACCGCAGGTGGTACTCTGGTTTTAATTTTCAAACTGAAATCAAAGGAATTAATCAGGAATTAAAACTACAGTTGAACTTCTGTCATGTAAAAGATATTAAATATTTATAAATAAATATTTGTTGAGAAAAGTTTAAGTTCACAGTTGATTCTCAAAATAATTCCAGACTCAGGTTTGGGTCAGTCCTAGTCTTACCTCTGTGAGTAAGAGAAAGTTGTTATTTATTTATTTATTTATTTATTTACAGCAGAGGCATGATAAGTGTTAATTGCTGTAAGTGATTTGTTTTTACTACTACACTAAATATTAATATTCATTAACCATCTTCTCCGACTGTCAACCCTTCTTTTTCTTCTGGAGCCATTCAACAACAACAGTTTATTCCAAAGATCACAGCTCCATCTAGTGTCTGCACTCTGAACTACACCCACTCAAGGAAGTGTGCAGTGTTTTATTCTGGTCGATCTCAAACATTACACGAACATTAAACACAAGCAGAACCTGTACAAACTCAAATATTGAGTCTAAATGAGAGGAAACTGCTGCAGCATGAATTTAATGTTGAGAAAGATGGAATAAACAGAAACAGTTGAATGTTTCCTGCAGCCTCTTGGGCTTTTAGTCAGTTTTGACAAGTTTTTAGTCAGTTTTAACAGGTTTTTAGTCAGTTTTAACAGGTTTTTAGTCGGTTTTGACAGGTTTTTAGTTGGTGTCGACAGGTTTTAGTTGGATTTGAACAGATTTAAGTCAATTTTGACAGGTTTAAGTGGGTAACAGTAACTCTCAGAGACTGGTTCCAACAGATTCATGGAACAAAATCTGAGAAAAGTCCCCTCTAGGAACAGCTAAGATACTTGATCAGGTTTTAGTTGGATTTGAGAAGGTTTTAGTCAGTTTTGACAGTTTTAGTGGATACTCTCAAGTCCCTGAACATCTGAGAAGAGCGCCCTCTAGGAACAGCTAAGATACTGCACAGAGCCCTCAGTGTCCCAGACCTTTAGAAGAGTTTTGTGATTTGAAAATATATTATAATTCATCTTCCAAAGAGAGCTGTTGTTAAACGCAGATATAACTTTACTGGCCACAGGTAAAAACACCATGTACTTCAGTGTTATTTTCATATTACTCATATTAATCCCTTCTCTCCGTATTCCCTCGTGGTTTTACTGCAGCCTGATTACGCTCATCCATCTCTGCAGTTCAGCTCTTATTTCTCTCTAATTGCTCCATAATGGAAGCACAGTCCCCCGCGTTCATTAGCTGCAGCTGAAAATGAAGTGTTGGCACCACATGCTTCTGTAAATACGTGTGAACCGTGGTTATTATTAGACTCAGGTCGACCGTAACGAGGCGGGGCGCTGAGGTGTGCGCCCCCCTTCGAGCCTTAAACATCCAACTAAAGGTGAAAATTAATTGAGCCCCAGAGAAAACGGCTCCGAACGAGAGACAAAAGCAGGCTTTGTCTCGGTTATGAGTTCAGATAATTATGGAACAGTTCAGTTATGGCTTGGTTTTAGAGGCTTTTTCATTCAATAAAAGGAAACAAAGAGGCTCGATACAGTGACACTGTAATGTCCCGGTTGAGCAGCGTCTGTTGGGACCAAAACAGTGAGACTGTACAAAAAATGGAGCTAAACACTGCTCAGTTGAAAACAGGAATCTAACATTTTTCTCAGCAGCTCGTCTCGTAATAAACAGGCACATATTCAAAATAAACGGCAACAGGTTTTAGTTGGATTTGGACAGGTTTTAGTTGGATTTGGACAGGTTCAAGTTGGATTTGGACAGGTTTTAGTTGGATTTGGACAGGTTCAAGTTGGATTTGAACAGGTTTTAGTTGGATTTGAACAGGTTTTAGCTGGATTTGGACAGGTTTAAGTTGGATTTGAACAGGTTTTGGTCAGTTTTGACCAGGTTTTAGTTGGATTTGGACAGGTTTTGGTTGGATTTGAACAGGTTTTGGTCAGTTTTGACCAGGTTTTATTTCTAACTCAAACACACACTGATTAAATTCACAGCAAAAGTACTTTTTTCCAGACATTTCTGTTTATTTAACCTTTCACCTTTGACCTACGTCATGTGAGGAGTTCATTTAATGCTACAGTTCTGTGTTTGTTGTGTTTTGGCTCAATGAAAAAAATAAAATACATTTGGCGGCACTTTATCTTAAATAAAAGCTCTAAATAAAAACATCTGCGTCTCATAATTCTCAATAAAAATAATAATATAATAAAATACCAAACAGGAACAGGCTAAAAACATTACATTATGAAAAATGTCTCCAAAAATAAACGATTGAATTAAAACGGTTTTTATAAGGTTTATGTGAAAGTTGAATGGACTGTTGCAGCTTTTATTGTGAAATATTGAGTCCAGAATAAATGCAGAAGTGAATTATTGTTTCAAATGTTCAAAGAGTTCATTCAAGATTAAATTAAATTTAAATGGGTTTTGTTCAGCTGTAATTCATTATTTGTCATATTTTAGACTTAAAATGTGTTTGTTTTTTTTTACATAAACTTGGGTTTTTAGTCTAAAACTCTACATGACACAGAATACATTTGAGATTATTACAGTTTTCTTTAAAGCTTTGGCTATTTATTTTGGAATAAATTCAGAATTTCTCAAAACTAAAAAGTGCATTTGTCTCAGAATAGTTCTCAGGTCCTGGTTCAGACCAGGTTTAATCTGGTTTAGTCTTGGTCTTGGACTGATTATTCCAGGGTTTAGTCCTGGTTTAGACCTGGTTTTGGTTTGTTTTAGACAGATTTTAGTCCTGGATTTGTAAAGCTTTTGTCTTTGTTTTGTCCTGGGTTGAGTTTTACATTTAGTCTTGATTTAGAACCAGTCAAGTCTTGGTTTAGTCCTGTTTCAGATTTTGTTTGGTTTTAACTTAATCCTGGTTAAAATTCTGTTTAGTCCTGGTTTTGGTTTTGTCCTGGTTTGTATTTAGTTTAGACTAGATTTAAATCCTGGATGTAGTTTTAGATTTAATCCTGGTTTAAATCTGGCCTAGATCTGGCTTAATCCTCGTTTTAGTTCAAGTTTACACCTGTTTTAGAATCAAGTCCTCGTTAAGTCTTGGTTTAGTCCTGACTTTGTTTTGGTCCTGGTTTAAATTCTGTTCAGTTTTGGGGGAGATCTGGGTTTAGCCTGGAGTTAGTTTCAGTTTAGACCCTGGGTTTAGTCCTGGTTTAGACCTGGCTAAGTCCTGGTTTAAGTCCGGTCTTGGGTCTAGTCCTGGTGATTTATTTCTGGGTTAATACTTCATTTAACCCTGGTTTGCTCTTGAAGTTTAGCCCTGGTTTAGTTCTAGTTTAATCCTACATTTACTTTTAAATCAATAATTCACTTCAGCTTTTAGTCTTGACCCAGACTTTATCAACAAAAACTGCTTTATGAACCAAATATTCCCCCAAATCTGTAACACTCCACCGTTATTTGACAGTTTTTGGTAAATCAAAACTGTTCTCTGTTCGAGTTAAATAAAAAAATAGACTTTAATCGAGAGTTCGTTGGCTTCATGCAGCGGACGACTTCATGCTTCGACTAAATCTGTCACAGTTTTTAGTCCGAGTCGCTCCGAAACCGAAGAGTCTCCGCTTCAGAAACAGTTCACAGCAAATAAAACACATTAATAGTTTTAAATAAGGCTTTTCCACAACGTCTCAGCTTTTCTGGTTCATGAAAAAGTCGTCTTAAGTTTGAAATCTGTTGAAAAGACATCGTCGTTGAATCCAAACTCTGGACCGTCCTGAAAGCAGCGTTAAACTGTCTTTTTACTCAAGTCTGGTTCAGGAAGCAGCCCAGAGTCGTCGGTTGGATCCAAAATGGCGTCTGAATGTTTTAACTATGGTTCTCGCTAAAAGAGAAAAAGTCTGAATGAAGTCAATGAAAAGAAGTGTTTTCTGATTTTGTTTTTGTTCATGTCATTTTCACATTTAGCGACATAAAGGCAGAAAGTGACATTTATTATGTTAGATTTTCTGTTTTTTTGACTGGAAACTTGGACTTTTAACCTTTCCTTTTAGATTTTTTTAAGATTTGATCCTGGTTTGGGGTTTAGTCCTTGTTCAGTTCAGATTTAGACAGAGTTTAGTCCAGGTTTTGGAGAAATCTGGTCCTAGGTTTGTCACGAAGTAAAAGTCTGGACGGCGTTTGTTTTTTCAGTCAGCTTCTTTCTTTCAGTTCAGTGTAGATTAATAGATCAATAGAAAACAAGAAATAAGGAAAAAAACTTGGTAAAATGTGACTAAACGTGCTGCATTTGGACTTTTGACTGTAATCCTTGGTTTAGTTCCAGGTTTAGTGGTGGTTTCATTCAGGTTTTATACTAGGTTTAAAAATAATAATCAGTAGAATAAAGGAGTCCTATTCTCTCTGTGATGCACTGGTTTAAACATGAAAACCAGAACAATACTTCAGAGGCTTTGTGTAGATTATATTCAGGTTTAAAGAGATTATTTTCACTGTTTATTGTAAATCTTTCTGATTATTCTCTTTCTCTTCGAGGGTTTGCTTTGGTTTGTAGCATCTTGTGGCTTTTCAGAGTCGGCAGGAAGTTAGCGATATTTTGGTTTCACAGTGTTCTCTTTCACTTCTGTTTCCTGTTTCATTTCTGGAGATGTTTTCAGAGTTTTCCTGACTTCCTCCAGCTCTGATGTTCTACTCATTCAAATACGATTCCACTATCTTCATAAAAACGAGAGCTTTTCTGGTTCTAAAAGTCGACCAACATCAGGCGTGAAAATGAAGCATGACCATAAAAGGAATCAGAGAATTACTTCCTGCTCTTCATTGACTTCTATTCATTTTTTCCAGTTTTAGGCCAATGGAGGTAATCTATAAAAGGACCTAGGTCTATCCCAGGATGCACCGGGGCTGTGGTCCTATCCCAGGATGCACCGGGGCTGTGGTCCTATCCCAGGATGCACCAGGGCGTCTCCTCCTGGACACACTCCAGGCGGGTGTTGAGGACGCTGCAGGGGGCGCCGCTGATGCTCAGTTCCTGTCGAGACTCCACTGAGTATCTGAGGTTTGAGAGACCGCCGTCCGGGTCCACCTTAAACTGCTCCTGGACAGACGGGTTTAAGGTGGAAATGTAGAGTTAGAGGAACCTGAGAAAGTGGCAGTAAATTTAAATCATGTTGAGTTAATACTGTGTTCATTTTAATTATGACCTGGTTTAGTCCTGATTCAGACCTGGTTTAGACCTGGTTTAGTCCTGGTTTAGACCTGGTTTAAGCTTCATTTAGTCCTGGTTTAGTCCTTGTTTAGACCCGATTTAGTCCTGGTTTAGACCTTGTTTAAGCTTCATTTAGTCCTGGTTTAGTCCTGGTTCAGACCTGGTTCAGTCCGTGTTTAGTCCTGGTTTAAGCTTCGTTTAGTCCTGGTTTAGTCCTGGTTTAGACCTGGTTTAGTCCTGGTTCAGACCTGGTTTAGACCTGGTTTAGTCCAAGTTTAGTCCTGGTTTAAGCTTCATTTAGTCCTGGTTTAGACCTGGTTTAGACCTGGTTTAGTCCTGGTTCAGACCTGGTTTAGACCTGGTTTAGTCCGTGTTTAGTCCTGGTTTAAGCTTTGTTTAGTCCTGGTTTAGACCTGGTTTAGTCCAAGTTTAGTCCTGGTTTAATGTTGGTCTAATCCCTGTTTAGCGCTAGATTTAGCTCTTGTTCAGACCTGGTTTTAATCTTGGTTTAGTCCAGGTCAAGTCCAGGTTAAGACCAGGTTTAGTCCTTAACTTATTGACTTGTCCCCATTAATGATAATAAGGATCACTAAATGTAATTATTCTATAACAGTTGCTGGATAAACAGAACTCTTTCTTCTGTTTATGACGAGTCCGTTCTCAGAGCAGCACCTGTTTCTGAGCAGCGACTCTCTTCTGGTCCCTCTTCCTCCAGGACGGGTCGTGGATGTGCATGAACGTCTTGTATCCTGTAGTGATGCCGCTGGGTCTGAACAGCTGCCACAGAAACAACCGGCTCAGAGGAAAACAGCACAAAAACACAGAATCATCCCAGAATAAACTCAGAATAAACCCAGAATAAACCCAGAATAAACTCAGAATAATCCCAGAATAAACCCAGAATAAACCCAGAATAAACCCAGAATAAACTCAGAATAATCCCAGAATAAACTCAGAATAATCCCAGAATAAACCCAGAATAAACTCAGAATAATCCCAGAATAAACTCAGAATAAACTCAGAATAAACTCAGAATAAACCCAGAATAAACTCAGAATAAACTCAGAATAAACTCAGAATAAACCCAGAATAAACTCAGAATAAACTCAGAATAAACTCAGAATAAACTCAGAATAATCCCAGAATAAACCCAGAATAAACCCAGAATAAACTCAGAATAATCCCAGAATAAACTCAGAATAATCCCAGAATAAACCCAGAATAAACTCAGAATAATCCCAGAATAAACTCAGAATAAACTCAGAATAAACTCAGAATAAACTCAGAATAATCCCAGAATAAACTCAGAATAAACTCAGAATAAACTCAGAATAAACTCAGAATAATCCCAGAATAAACTCAGAATAAACTCAGAATAAACTCAGAATAAACTCAGAATAAACTCAGAATAAACTCAGAATAAACTCAGAATAAACTCAGAATAAACTCAGAATAAACTCAGAATAATCCCAGAATAAACTCAGAATAAACACAGAATAATCCCAGAATAAACCCAGAATAAACTCAGAATAAACTCAGAATAAACTGAGAATAATCCCAGAATAAACCCAGAATAAACTCAGAATAAACTCAGAATAAACTCAGAATAATCCCAGAATAAACCCAGAATAAACTCAGAATAAACTCAGAATAAACTCAGAATAAACTCAGAATAAACTCAGAATAATCCCAGAATAAACCCAGAATCATCTCAGAATAAACTCAGAATAATCCCAGAATAAACCCAGAATAAACTCAGAATAAACTCAGAATAAACTCAGAATAAACTCAGAATAATCCCAGAATAATCTTTACCTGCAGCTGGGCCTTCCTCAGGCGTCTGTAGAACTCATCGTCCTCTCGACCCCAGCCCCAGAACCGGTTCGACATCCCGTTACACTGACAAAGGAGGGAGGGGTTAGACCTGGTTTAGTCCTGGTTTAGTCCTGGTTTAGTCCTGGTTTAGTCCTGGTTTAGTCCTGGTTTAGTCCTGGTTTAGACCTGGTTTAGTCCTGGTTTAGTCCTGGTTTAGACCTGGTTTAGTCCTGGTTTAGTCCTGGTTTAGTCCTGGTTTAGTCCTGGTTTAGTCCTGGTTTAGTCCTGGTTTAGTCCTGGTTTAGACCTGGTTTAGACCTGGTTTAGTCCTGGTTTAGACCTGGTTTAGTCCTGGTTTAGTCCTGGTTTAGACCTGGTTTAGACCTGGTTTAGTCCTGGTTTAGACCTGGTTTAGACCTGGTTTAGACCTGGTTTAGTCCTGGTTTAGTCCTGGTTTAGACCTGGTTTAGACCTGGTTTAGACCTGGTTTAGTCCTGGTTTAGACCTGGTTTAGTCCTGGTTTAGACCTGGTTTAGACCTGGTTTAGTCCTGGTTTAGTCCTGGTTTAGACCTGGTTTAGACCTGGTTTAGTCCTGTTTGTTATTATTTTAATCAAAAATAGACAGTAGCAAAATAATGTATTTTTGACGATTAAAACATGATAAACCTGTTCCAAACCAGGACTACACTTGACCCGTCCCCAGTCCCAGCCCCAGTCCCAGTCCCAGTCCCAGTCCCAGTCCCAGACCCAGTCCCAGTCCTGGCCCCAGTCTCAGTCTCAGTCCCAGTCCTGGCCCCAGTCTCAGTCTCAGTCCCAGTCCCAGTCCTGGCCCCAGTCCTGGCCCTAGTCTCAGTCCCAGACCCAGTCCCAGTCCTGGCCCCAGTCCTGGCCCCAGTCTCAGTCCCAGTCTCAGTCCCAGACTCAGTCCCAGACCCCGCCCCAGCCCCAGCCCCAGTCCCAGTCCCGTCCAGTACCATGTGGTAGTGCTTCTTGGTGAGCAGCAGGATCCCTCCTACGTAGGTCTTGTAGTGGTACAGCGGGTGCAGCTCTGGAGACGCCACGTGGAACGGTCCGTCGCCGGGGAAACCGTAGTCGAGGGCGTCGTTAAGAGGAAGCAGGTCCACGTCGTGCATGGCCAGGTAATCTGTGTCGTTCCCGCTCTCCATGAAACCCACGTTTATCAGCGACGCTCGGTTAAACCTGAGGAACCAGAGGAGACGCTGTCACGCAACGGGTTTAGTCTGGACCTGGTTCAGACCTGGTTCAGACCTGGTTCAGTCCGGTCTTGCCTCACCTGTAGTGGTCCACCTGGTTGATGATGAGGATCTTGTGTCTGATCTTCTTCTTGTTGAGGAACGAGTGCATGAAGGGCACGAAGACCAGCAGCTCCTCGAACCTCTCTCTGAAGGGCACCACCAGGACCAGTTTGTGAGGGCCCCAGGACGCGGGGTCCGGCTCCGGGGGGCCTCCGGGGGGCACCTGGGGACACGGGGCGGGGCGCTGGAGTCCGGACTCTCTCTGGGACATGTCTCCGGAACAACTGAGCTGCAGCCAGAGCAGAGAGACCAGGGCCAGGACCACGCAGAGACCGAAGAGCTGGAACACACTGCAGCGGCTGCATCTGGACAAACCCAACGGAAACCTGCCAGACAGACACAGCAGAGGGTTAGACCTGGTTTAGTCCTGGTTTAGACCTGGTTTAGACAGGGTTTAGACCTGGTTTAGACCTGGTTTAGACCTGGTTTAGACCTGGTTTAGACCTGGTTTAGACCTGGTTTAGACCTGGTTTAGTCCTGGTTTAGACCTGGTTCAGACTGGGTTTAGACAGGGTTTAGACCTGGTTCAGACTGGGTTTAGACAGGGTTTAGACCTGGTTTAGACTGGGTTTAGACCTGGTTTAGACTGGGTTTAGACAGGGTTTAGACCTGGTTTAGACCTGGTTTAGACTGGGTTTAGACAGGGTTTAGACCTGGTTTAGACTGGGTTTAGACCTGGTTTAGACAGAGTTTAGACCTGGTTTAGACCTGGTTTAGACCTGGTTTAGACAGAGTTTAGACCTGGGTTAGACCTGGTTTAGACCTGGTTTAGACCGGGTTTAGACCGGGTTTAGACCTGGTTTAGACTGGGTTTAGACTGGGTTTAGACTGGGTTTAGACCTGGTTTAGACCTGGTTTAGACCTGGTTTAGACCAGGTTTAGACCAGGTTTAGACAGGGTTTAGACCTGGTTTAGACCTGGTTTAGACCTGGTTTAGACAGAGTTTAGACCTGGTTTAGACCTGGTTTAGACCTGGGTTAGACATTAGCCAACCCTGGCCATTCAACTCCTTACGGAGGGTCCAGGGGTCACAACCTCACTCACAGTCCGCGTAGCTTATTCCAGTCTCTGTGGATATATGCACATTTGTACAAATCAATCAATCAATCAATCAATCTATCGATCCATCACTGGAAGTGATTTGTTATGTTAGAGACGTTATTTACATAATATGCTATATTTGATAGAGCTAATATTATTATAGATCTTATTATAGTTTGGCTGCAGTGGGGTCTCATTTCTGAGGAGTTTACCCTTTACTCCTTCAGTTGGAGGAACAAGAGCTGGGGGTGAGGGGAGAGTTGGGAGTGGGTCTTACTGAGTCCCTGAAGAAGCTTGGGTTTGACGTCACTGGAGCTCAAAAATGTTTCTACATAAAAGGAAGATCTGCTCGAGACCCTTCAACTCCATCAAACTAGACATTCTATCATAACCTGACCAGCCAAACCCACTCATGTTCTTATTGAAGTGGGTCCAGAACCCCACCCACTGAGCCGGTCTTCCACCAGAGTCCAACACCATCAACAACTTATAATAGTTTATTAAAAACAGAGTGGGCTTCATGTGATGACCCACAAAGTGTAAATGTTTGTTCTGTTCCAGGAAATTAAACTGTGATCGAGAGGGACCAGACTAACTCTGGGTTTATTGATCTGAGAAAATCCAGACATGGAAGATTAAACTGTTTACAATGAATGCTTTTAATTGAAAAGTTCCAGTGGAAACATTCCTATAAAGGATTTTAAAGCTTTAATCCAGTTACAAAACTGCAGACAAATAAACCAGCTGTGGACAAAAGGAACTGTGTTTAAAAATACAAGAATGAGTCAAAACTAAAACCTCTCAAGACCAAGATCAAGCACCAAACTCTAGTCTGTTAGACTTCTGTGAGGGTCCCATTATGACCAGTCTGTTAGTTCAAATGTTCTTTTCACACTCATGCCAATAAAACTCCACTAATGACCATTTAATCTCATGCAATGATGTTAATTGCTGTTTTTTTCCCACTTCTTTCACTAATTTACTCACTTCTTGTCCACTTTTGAGCTTTCACTCCTTCAAAAGCCAAGAAAGAGTATTATTTAGTTGTTTTTGTTTTTTTTAGCTCATTAGAAAAAAACATAAAACAACAATCAAATACATTTATTAATTTTCTCCAATCAAAACCGTGTCTTACCGTTTTTCTTCTTTAAAATAAAGCACAGGCTTCCTCCTCGATGAATACATCATCTTCGTGAGTTTAAATGTGAAGATAAAAGTCTAAATGTGGCTCTGTTAAGACTCAGAGTCATTAAAAACAGTCTAATGAGCCATAATTAAGCTGTTTTTAGACTAAATTAGCCGCCATGCTAACTAAAACCTTCCTGAAAATCTGTTACTAGGCTGAAATACATTTGTTAATGGGAAGAAGTTATAAAATCCATGTTTGAGGCTGTTTTCTGTCTCCGTTTGTTCACGATGCTGCAGGCTACTGTACACGTAGCATGTAGCCGTTAGCACAGCGCGCCGCTATGTTCCAGAAACACACTTTTTTAGCGGTTTAGATATGAACATTTCAGCGACACCTTCCTCTAAAAGAGCTCTACTATCGCTGCTTTCTTGTCAGCGTGAAAATAAAAATGAAGAGCGGGAATAAAACAGAAAAGTGCGCATTTTGAAGCCGAAAAAATCAGAACACAGTCCGATTGTAACGCGGTCCGACGAAGAAATTAGTCCGAGTGGAATGAGGTTAATAAACAGCAATGGTTCCTAGGACTTTACTACTGTTTTAGAAGAAACGCTGGCTACCTTAAATGCTGTTTTTAATATTATTCTGACTGTTTTATTATTAATAGAAGCAAAACTTAGCTACTTTAATTTAAAAAAAAATGTAAATGTGCTTTGTAGTCGTTTGGTGTGTACCCAAATGGTCAAAATTTGGAATAAAGTTAAAACCACTGAAAAAAATAAGCTTCTTGAACACCTAACGCTTGCTAATAGTACGTTGTATTGTTTGTACTTTATTTAACTGTCTATTTATTTAACAAGAAAAAAAAAAGAAATGTAAAGTTGATATATTTACCAAAATATGTGCTTTTGTGAGACTAAAAACGAAAACCAGAAAAACTAGAAAATCCAGTCTCAAAACAGATATAGAAAACCAATAGAAAACAGAAAATATACCTACACGTACATTTTGTGTTGTAAAACTCACATTAGTCTTGAGTGTTTTAATAAATTACATGACATTGTACCATTTTTACTCCTTTTATTCCACATTTATTTAAAACATGCCTTGGTTTTGTCACATTTCATTTCAATAAAAACCTGACTTTACAAACCGTTCACCTTCAAACTCAACGCGGCAGACTTTATTTTTAATCATTGAGTGCAATTTCAGACAGATTTCACACAAAAAGTCTACAAAAATAAACCCAGAAATCCCCCCAAAAATCCCCCAAAACAGCAACAAAAATAAAACGTAATGAGAGAAACTAAAGATTTACGCCAAACTGTAAAGCTTTTATTTAGAAATAAATGCAAACAGAAACTTAGACGTGAATTGTGTTATTTGGGTCATGAAATAAACATCTGTAACGGTTTTATTTGCTGCAGAAAATGAGATTTTCACAAAAACTGCATTTGCTTCTTAATTTATTAAAAAATAGATGAAAACTCCAGCGGCCAGTAACTTTACGGCGAAAAGAAAACCTCTGAACAAATATTATCTGCCGTTTGGACGTCCTTAGAGTCTAGTCCTGAACTGCACAGTGTCGGAAAACTGCATCGTTTGGTAAAATCCACTCATTTTTCTCGTTTTCTCTGTCCACACTGATACGTTTTCAGGTTTACAGAGTGAAAACGGAAAGGTAACAGTGTGGACGGCAGTGAGAGAAGAAGAGCAGAGTCAGCGCAGAGTTTACACCAGTTTCTTGGCCTCGAAGAAGCTCTTGAGGTGCCTCATTTGCCAGATGCCGATGGCCACGAGGATGAGCGTCTGGACGATGGACCACCACAGGACGCGCTGGTTCGTGCTCTCGCTGGTCTGACGGAAACGCTCCTCACGATACTGAGGAAGAAGATGAAGAAGAAGATGGTCAAACTGTACATCCATAACATAACACTGAGCACTTGGGCTGCATATCCAACTAAAACATGTTCAAAGTTAAATAAAACCTATTTAATCCAACTAAAACCTGTTTGAATCCATCTAAAACCTGTTTGAATCCATCTAAAACCTGTTTGAATCCATCTAAAACCTGTTTGAATCCATCTAAAACCTGTTTAAATCTAACTAAAACCTGTTTGAATCCATCTAAAACCTGTTTGAATCCATCTAAAACCTGTTTGAATCCATCTAAAACCTGTTTGAATCCATCTAAAACCTGTTTAAATCTAACTAAAACCTGTTTGAATCCATCTAAAACCTGTTTAAATCTAACTAAAACCTGTTTGAATCCATCTAAAACCTATTCAACTCCATCTAAAACCTGTTCAAATTCAACTAAAAACCTGTTTGAATCCATGTACTTTTATCATTTTATTTACCCTCTGGTAGTTCTGTTCCACTGTAATATTTACCCTCTGGTAGTTCTGCTCCTTCTGGATCTGGTCGACCTGCTCCACTAACTGCCTGACTCTCAGCTGCAGCTCCGTCAGTTTGTCTTTGGCTGCGATCTCTGCGTAGTTGTTGGCGTGTTCTCCGACCTGGATGTCCAAGTGCACTCTCTGTGAAAACACACAGCAGCTCAGATCAACAACATACACTTTAAATAATCTTTAATACACCGCTTTATAACAAGACTAATATGATTTACAACAAGAATACTACAAAATAAAAGAGGTAGGACTATAAAACACCTTTAATTAAAGTGTGAGAATAAAGAGAGAATAAAGGACTTGGAAAGGATTAGTCACTGAAAGACAAATTTAAATCAAATTCAAAACCCATTAAAACCTGTTCAAATCCAAGTAAAACTGTCTGAAACCCATTACAATGTGTTTAAACCAAACAAAACATGTTCAAGTCTAACTAGAACCTACTAAAGCTCAGCTAAAACCTGTTCAAATCCAACTAAAACCTGTTTGAATCCACATAAAACCTATTAAAATCCATCTAGAAAATTAAAATGTAATTAAAACCAGCTCTAGTTTGTATAAAAAGAGACCAGTAATGCGTTTTACCCACAAACATTATCCTTTAGATGGATATTTCAGTCTGTTTGTGATGAATGTGAGCGTCTATGTGTTGGTTTGAATAGAGTTAGATAATGAAGACAGAGATGTGATGAATGTCCACTCACGAGCATGCCTCCAGCGAACAGAGCGAACTTGGAGGAGTTGGAGTGCAGACAGATCTGGTGTTCTCCCGGAGTGTGAGACGTGAAGGTGAAGCGTCCCTCTGAGCCGTACTGACGAGACAGGATCACCTACGAACAACATTACACCTGCCATTGTCACTAACAACAAATACACTCATCATTTTTCATTAAATAATACAGTACAGACTCTTGTTTGATGGAATGAAACAGTATCTTCCTCACATCCTGGAGAGAAACTGAACCATGTCATGTGATGGAAACGTGGTTAAACAAATAAACCCAGAGCTGTTTTACCTTATCGTCCGGGTCTTTAACCTCCACAAACATCCCCAGGCCCTGAGTGGCTGGAAGGTACTCCTCTTTCTGTTTGTCATAGAGCTGAGTGCGGTAGTTCCCTGCAAACACAAACACAATAAATACACTTATATTTTTAATTCAGATGTTATTTCAGACTCTCAGTTCAGGTCTGTTTGAGGATGCAACAAAAATCTCTGAAAAACCTTTAAATATATCATGCAATGAGTGAGTAAACATCTAGATTTTACTTTTATAATGTGATCCACAATGACATTTTCACCTTTTTTCTTTATTAAATGGGGCTTTTAATGTCAAGCTGTCAAAAACTATAGGCCTTTTCGTTTTTTTCTAAATTTAAATAACATACACGTTTGCAGTATTGTAGGAGTCATATGCTAAAAAGATATGTTGTTTTTTGTAAAGAGGTTGCAGGATGTAAAGTACCTAAGGACAACAGTCCAGAGCAATGGGGAGTGTGGAAAAAGGGGAAGAAGTGTGTGTAGCAGATTGAAACGGGTGGAGAAAAGGGTCAGGTGTGTTGACTGATAAAAAAAAGAGCCAGTAAGAATAAAAGGAAAGGTTTAGAGACAGTGGCTCGGAGAGAGCGACAGGAGGAAGAGTGTTGAGGTTCTCTTTGGGAGTGATGAGGATGGACAGGATCAGGAATGAGTCCATCAGAGGGACGTGTCAGAGGAGGCTTGTGTTTATGGATGTAGGGAAGGAGACATGAAGGTGTAGGGACAAACAGAGGCAGAGGGTTTACTGTGGACACGCCTGAAGGGAACAGATTGATTTTATATTTTTATGCAAAACCAATGTACAAAATGCTGAATACACTCAACTCTGGCGAACAGAAATCTTTTAAAATTACTTAACAATCTGAACTTTTGAGACAAAATGCTGGCCTCTGTATGTAGTTCACAACACAGTCTGTACATATTTCATTTCAAATATATTTGACGGTGTACTTCAAACTTCAAACAAGCTGCTTTTACTTAAGTGATTATAACTCTTGTGACTAGTTTCTTTCCCGCATACTATACCTTTAATATTTACGTTAAAGGGCAAAACAATGCCACGATGTATCTGAGAAACTAATTGGAGATATAACAGCGCATGTGCAAGGAATAGTTTTCTTTGATTAAGTCTGACTCAAGGTTGAGCCTTTCCTTGGGTCTTTTCTGTTTGCTGACTTAAATCTAGGGCTGGTTTTAACGAAAGCTCAACCATTGAGGGACCAAACTAATCCAATAAACTCTTTTAGATTGTGTAGTGTTTGTACAGTGCAAAACAGATAAAATTTGCTGTTTCTGTGAGTTTAATTCTCCGACGGTTAACTCCTAAGATTAGCCTCTTATTGAAGTTAGCAGTTAGCATTAGCTTAAATTCGCTGCTGTCAGGGACAAATGTTACATATTTACGGATTGTCACTTACCGATAATCATTGTCTCATCGGGGATTTCTTCTATGAAACATTTCTTCTCCGTTTCTCCGATGTGAAAGTACAAAGACGAAACAAAACTGTAGAAAACGTTCAAAAATAAAAGTGACAACACGCTCGACTTCATTCTGACAGCCACCATCTTCCTGCCGGGAGAGAACTCGACTGAGCATGCGCAGACTCCGCAGTGCCACGTAAACCCTGGATCTGTGTCAGCCAATCACAGCGCGGCAGAGGCCTGACGGGAAATGGAGTTTAAACTCTGCTGAGACAAGTTCATTCGATTATGAATGAATGAAACGCTCAGAGTTCGTTTTGCTTTAAATATATGTTTTCCTTATTTATATGAATTATTTAAAGGTAGATTATTTTTTCTTTAAATTATTTAAACATTATATTAAGTTAGTGAAGCATTAAGAACTATATAATAAATAAATACATCAAAAAGGTATACATGTTGAATTTTATAAACGTATATAACAATACAGAAGCTTATCAACTGATACATTAATAACAATGTTTATAACTTAATGGGTATTATTAATGTAGGTGTATTGCTTTGTAAATAATGAATTACCCCAAATCATTACTAATATTCAGCTAATGATAAGTGTAAGCAGTTTAGAAGTAACTTTATTTGAAGTAAATGTGATTTACTTCTAGTAAAAATAAATGTAAATCATAAATGTATTAATTACATTTATTTGGTTTAGGTTGGATTTAGATTAAGATTTATTACTCCTGGGAGCATTAATATGTAAGTAATATTTCAGTTTCAATGCCTTTACCTGTAAATACAAATGTAGCAAATCACATTTAGTAGGTATTTCAAAAACACAGTAGAAAAACATATTAAGGCGATTTCAAACAAATATATTTAATTACAAATGTTATAATGATCAATATAATTCGACAGCTTCCCGCTTCATTTTTTAAAAGTAGTGTCTTATTACACCGCCAGAGGGCGCTGAGTGACGAGACTACGATCCCAGAACATACGAAGAAGAAGACGTCCCCCTGACGCGGTTTCCATGGCAATCCAACATGGCGCCCGGTGAGTCTGTAGTTCTCTTCTTTTAGCGCTAAATTCACCTTTTGACACTTAAAGAGTGAATTTACGGTAGTTTTATTGTCTCCAGGACCTGATAAAACACTTATTTCTGTAAATAGTGATTATTAAAGTAGATAAATTAAGCCGAAAATGGTGTGAAGTCACGTTAAATATCCGTTAGTTAAAAGTGCCCGTAGGAAAGCATAGAGAAAAAACAAAACGAACCAAAAATGATGATTTTAGGGTATTTCAATCAGGTTTTCTAAAAAAAAAGGAGCAGCGAATGAATTATTTCCTAAAGATGATCTACAATAGAAAATGAAACATAAAGAAAAGACGGAAAAAAATAAAAAGGAAAGGAAGGACTATAATTAATACTTTGTGATGGATTTGTATGTTTTTTGTTCTGTGCTTCTCGTTCAGTCAAATGAGATGATCAGAAAATGCTTTTGTTATATCTGCTCATTCTGCAGCGTCTGTCCAAATAACACATTTCCATTTCAAGTCTAACTCTAAAATAATTACTTGTCAGTGTTTTCTAACCTGTTTTAATCTTGTTTCTGCAGGAAGCCAACAGATTGTATCTTTTATCTGAAGCAGAAGGCGCCGCTGAACATGTTTAAATCTAGAGTTTTATTTAGTTTAGTATGAGTTTAATCTGATGTGTGTTCAGCCCTTAACTCTGGCTCCAGCTCTCATCAGCTCCTCTTCAGATCCTTCTTTATTTAAACAAATGGTACTTTGCAGCGTTTTATCTCGCAGAGGTCCTCATGTTTATTTACAAAGGTCAGTTCTCAAGTTCATAAGTTGTTTAAGGCAACATGAAGGAAACGTGATTATTTCCCTGTATTTCTCTGTTCGTGCAGGTATTTTACTTCCGTATCCGTCGGATAATCTGGTTCTGGACGTGGTTTTGCTGCTGCTCTTCCTCGGTTTGGAGACGCTCAGGATTTTCTACGGTCAGACACTAAAAATCTGGCACATTTAAGAATAAACCAGGTCTAAACCAGGTCTAAACCAGGTCTAAACTCTAACCCATAACCCTGCTTGTGTATTTCTGGTCTGTCTTGACTCTAAACGTGTCTCAGGAGTGAAGGGGAACCTGTGCGAGCGCTCGCTGGCGTCCTGTCTGTCCCTGTTCGTCCTGTTTCCGTGTTCTGCTCTGGCTGTGTACTACCTCCTGCTGCAGACCTTCGTCCTGCGTCTCGAGGTCATCCTCAGCGCCATCTTACTGTGTTTCTACGGCGCCGAGTTTGTCCTGGGTCTGCTCGCTCTGTCGTCCTTCTCCAGGTCAGAACCCTTCACCCTGAACTCATAAACCTCTGAGTCTGATCCTAATGTTTTTATATGTATATTATATTATTTATTTGGTCTTTTCCAGGTCCAGAGTTTACTGAGACGCTCTGACTTCACCTGAATCAGAAAAAAACTCAACTCTGTGGATAAGACTTTGTAAATAATGGAGTAAAATGAAGATCTAGGTTTGATGTTAATAATGGGCTCTGTCTATTTTTGTTTCAACTTTTTTTTTTTTTTTTTTACAATAAAGCAGTTTTTCATATTTTTCAGTTTCTGTTTAATTTTGGACTAAACCAGGTCTAAACCAGGTCTAAACCAGGTCTAAACCAGGTCTGAACCAGGTCCAAACCAGTGCTATACCAGGTCTACCCCAGGACTAAAAGGTCCAAATCTAGACTGAACCAGGACTAAAAAAGTACCAACCAAGGGCAAAACCAGGTTTGAACCAGGACTAAACCAGGTCTAAAACAGATCTTCTCTGATTTTAGTCTAGTCCTGTATTAAGACCTAGTTAGTCCTGGTTCAGTAAAGTCCAGTGTAGTTCCATGTTTCCACCAGTTGGCGGCAGCAGAGCTCTATGATCAGCGCATTCAGAAACAGGTGAGAACCAAGAGAATATTTAAAGAAAAATGCAGGACTTTTGTTTTCATTCAACATCTCCAAAAGTGTCCAAGCTCAGAAATGAGTTCAGTCTGTATTTATGGTTTTTGCTGTGTTTAGTCAGTCCTTGTTAGATCTGGTTTTAGTCCAGATTTAGACCTTGTACAGTCTTGCTTCATTCTTAGTTCAGTCTTGAGTCTTGTTAAGGCCTAGTCCTGGTTTTAACTTGGTTTATTCCTGGGTTTATTCCTGGATTTAGTCATGTCTTTAGTGATAGTTTACTCCTGATTTTGTCTGGGGCCTGTTGCTGGAACCTGCCCTGGATCTGTCTCTCCTAAAGTTGGACCACTTTAAAAAAAAATCGTTTGGTACTTTTTGAGCCTTGGTTCAGCCTGGATTCAGTTAAATTAATCCATGACTCTGGCCCTGGTTTAGTCCTGGTTTAGTCCTGGTTCTAAGCCCCTCTTTTAACATTGTCACTTCTATAAAGACTTATATTTACAGCAAAAAGACCAAACAAAACCCTCAGAAAATGTATAAATCTAATGACCTCCCATTGCTGTTTATCTGTTGGACTGTAGAGGGCAGTAGAGCTCCACAGATCACATAAAACCGACAGTGAGTTTTAAAACGAAGAAAGGAAAAAGTGGCAGAAATACACTTTTATCAGATTAGTAATAAATCTTCTCATAAATTCAGCTCATTATGTTTTTTTCTGGCATTAACCAAGTGCCCACACATTGGACTCATCGCTTCAAAGAAATATGAAAAATATTTGATACAAAAGCTTTTGTTGAATTTAATGCAGCAACATCCTCTGGACGACACACCTGCAGTTATTTAACAGTTACTTTATTTTTTATTTTTTTTACAATAAAGATAAATAAAATAAAAGGTTTTCATATAATTTAGTCTCTGTTTAATTTAGGTCTAAACCAGGTCTAAACCAGGACTAAACCAGGTCTAAACCAGGACTAAACCAGGTCTAAACCAGGATTAAACCAGGACTAAACCAGGACTAAACCAGGATTAAACAAGGACTAAACCAGGTCTGAACCAGGATTAAACCAGGACTAAACCAGGACTAAACCAGGATTAAACAAGGACTAAACCAGGACTAAACCAGGATTAAACAAGGATTAAACCAGGACTAAACCAGGATTAAAGAAGGACTAAACCAGGTCTAAACCAGGATTAAACCAGGACTAAACCAGGTCTAAACCAGGATTAAACAAGGACTAAACCAGGTCTAAACCAGGATTAAACCAGGACTAAACCAGGACTAAACCAGGATTAAACCAGGATTAAAGAAGGACTAAACCAGGTCTAAACCAGGACTAAACCAGGACTAAACCAGGACTAAACCAGGATTAAAGAAGGACTAAACCAGGTCTAAACCAGGACTAAACCAGGACTAAACAGTTGTTTAAATCTACAGTCTTTAAAATTCATATTATTTGCTTTTCTTCAACAGTAAAGATGCATTTTAAGATAATAAATAACAGAGTTTTTCCTCTGGTTTATTCCTGAGTCCTAATAAAGTCTGGATCTGGGACCAGAGCTCAGACCAAGGTTTGGTCCTGGTTTGGTCCTGGTTTAGTCCTGGTTTGGTCCTGGTTTAGACCTGGTTTAGACCTGGTTTAGTCCTTCTTGCTCCATAGTCTGCCCAGGTTTATTGTGGATAAAACATGTGCTGTATATTTTCATTTTGAATATTTAAATCTGAAACAGCAAGATTTCTTACATTTTTAAAAATCAAAATAGTCCAAACAAACAGTGGACTCAGACCGGTCCAGTCCGGTCTAGTCCGGTCCAGTCCTCTTCAGTCCGGTCCAGAGGTCCAGTCTGGTCAAGTCCAGTCCAGTCTGGTTCAGACCGGTTCAGTCCGGTCAAGTCCGGTCCAGTCCGGTCCAGTCCTCTTCAGTCCGGTCCAGAGGTCCAGTCCGGTCCAGAGGTCCAGTCCGGTCCAGAGGTCCAGTCCGATCCAGTCCGGTCCAGTCCGGTCCAGTCCGGTTCAGACCGGTTCAGTCCGGTTCAGTCCGGTCCAGAGGTTTAGTCCGGTCTAGTCCGGTCCAGACCTGGGGCCGACTCAGAGCGAGGCCTGACGCTCGAGGCTCTTCCTCGTCTCGTCATAAATAATAAAAGCTGTGGTTGAATAATTAATGCAGATTTTTGCTCACAATCTGCACATTCCATTATTCTGTGATGGCTCTCATTATCTGTGATGAACGGAGCCACATCTGCAGCGTTTGAACACCTGAACGCACCTGAACACACACCTGAACGCACCAGAACACACCTGAACACACCAGAACACACACCTGAACGCACCAGAACACACACCTGAACACGCACCTGAACACACACCTGAACGCACCAGAACACACACCTGAACGCACCAGAACACACACCTGAACACACCAGAACACACACCTGAACACACCAGAACACACACCTGAACGCACCAGAACACACACCTGAACACACCAGAACACACACCTGAACACACCAGAACACACACCTGAACGCACCTGAACACACACCTGAACGCACCAGAACACACACCTGAACGCACACCTGAGTACACCAGAACACACACCTGAACGCACCTGAACGCACACCTGAGTACACTTGAACACACCAGAACACACCTGAACGCACCTGAACACACCTGAACGCACACCTGAACGCACCTGAACACACCTGAACGCACCAGAACACACACCTGAACACACACCTGAACACACCTGAACACACCTGAACACACACCTGAACGCACCTGAACACACCTGAACACACCTGAACACACACCTGAACGCACCAGAACACACCAGAACACACCTGAACACACCTGAACACACACCTGAATGCACCAGAACACACCAGAACACACCTGAACACACCTGAACACACCTGAACACACACCTGAACGCACCAGAACACACCTGAACACACACCTGAACACACCAGCACACACCTGAACACACATCTGAACGCACCAGAACACACCTGAACACACCTGAACGCACCAGAACACACCTGAACACACACCTGAACACACACCTGAACACACACCTGAACGCACCAGAACACACCAGAACACACCTGAACACACCTGAACACACCTGAACACACACCTGAACGCACCTGAACACACCAGAACACACCTGAACACACCTGAACACACCTGAACACACACCTGAACGCACCAGAACACACCTGAACACACACCTGAACGCACCAGAACACACACCTGAACACACCAGAACACACCTGAACACACCTGAACACACACCTGAACACACACCTGAACACACACCTGAACACACACCTGAACGCACCAGAACACACCAGAACACACCTGAACACACCTGAACACACCTGAACACACACCTGAACGCACCTGAACACACCAGAACACACCTGAACACACCTGAACACACCTGAACACACCTGAACACACACCTGAACGCACCAGAACACACCAGAACACACCTGAACACACCTGAACACACCTGAACACACACCTGAACGCACCAGAACACACCTGAACACACCAGCACACACCTGAACACACATCTGAACGCACCAGAACACACCTGAACGCACCAGAACACACCTGAACACACACCTGAACGCACCAGAACACACACCTGAACGCACCTGAACACACCTGAACGCACCTGAACACACATCTGAACACACCTGAACGCACCTGAACACACCTGAACGCACCAGAACACACACCTGAACACACCTGAACGCACCTGAACACACCTGAACGCACCAGAACACACACCTGAACACACCTGAACACACCTGAACACACCTGAACACACACCTGAACGCACCAGAACACACACCTGAACGCACCTGAACACACCTGAACGCACCTGAACACACATCTGAACACACCTGAACGCACCTGAACACACCTGAACGCACCTGAACACACACCTGAACACACACCTGAACACACACCTGAACACACCTGAACGCACCTGAACACACCTGAACACACACCTGAACGCACCAGAACGCACACCTGAACACACACCTGAACACACCTGAACGCACCAGAACGCACACCTGAACACACACCTGAACACACACCTGAACACACACCTGAACACACACCTGAACGCACCTGAACACACACCTGAACGCACCAGAACGCACACCTGAACACACACCTGAACACACACCTGAACACACACCTGAACGCACCAGAACGCACACCTGAACACACACCTGAACACACACCTGAACGCACCTGAACGCACACCTGAACACACACCTGAACGCACCAGAACACACACCTGAACGCACCAGAACGCACACCTGAACACACCTGAACACACCTGAACTCACCTGAACACACCTGAACTCACCTGAACACACACCTGAACACACCTGAACTCACCTGAACACACACCTGAACACACCTGAACTCACCTGAACACACCTGAACCCACACCTGAACACACCTGAACACACACCTGAACACACCTGAACGCACCTGAACACACACCTGAACTGAACACACACCTGAACACACACCTGAACACACACCTGAACGCACCTGAACGCACACCTGAACACACACCTGAACACACACCTGAACGCACCAGAACACACACCTGAACACACCTGAACCCACACCTGAACACACCTGAACTCACCTGAACACACCTGAACCCACACCTGAACACACCTGAACTCACCTGAACACACACCTGAACGCACCTGAACACACACCTGAACGCACCAGAACGCACACCTGAACACACACCTGAACACACACCTGAACGCACCAGAACGCACACCTGAACACACACCTGAACGCACACCTGAACACACACCTGAACACACACCTGAACGCACCAGAACACACACCTGAACGCACCAGAACGCACACCTGAACACACCTGAACACACCTGAACTCACCTGAACACACCTGAACTCACCTGAACACACACCTGAACTCACCTGAACACACACCTGAACACACCTGAACCCACACCTGAACACACCTGAACTCACCTGAACACACACCTGAACACACACCTGAACACACCTGAACTCACCTGAACACACCTGAACCCACACCTGAACACACCTGAACCCACACCTGAACGCACCAGAACGCACACCTGAACACACACCTGAACACACACCTGAACGCACACCTGAACACACACCTGAACACACACCTGAACGCACCAGAACACACACCTGAACGCACCAGAACGCACACCTGAACACACCTGAACACACCTGAACTCACCTGAACACACCTGAACTCACCTGAACACACACCTGAACTCACCTGAACACACACCTGAACACACCTGAACCCACACCTGAACACACCTGAACTCACCTGAACACACACCTGAACACACACCTGAACACACCTGAACTCACCTGAACACACCTGAACCCACACCTGAACACACCTGAACCCACACCTGAACACACCTGAACTCACCTGAACACACCTGAACCCACACCTGAACACACCTGAACTCACCTGAACACACACCTGAACACACCTGAACGCACCTGAACACACACCTGAACGCACCAGAACGCACACCTGAACACACACCTGAACACACACCTGAACGCACCAGAACGCACACCTGAACACACACCTGAACACACACCTGAACACACACCTGAACGCACCTGAACGCACACCTGAACACACACCTGAACACACACCTGAACGCACCAGAACACACACCTGAACGCACACCTGAACACACCTGAACACACCTGAACTCACCTGAACACACCTGAACTCACCTGAACACACACCTGAACTCACCTGAACACACCTGAACACACCTGAACCCACACCTGAACACACCTGAACTCACCTGAACACACACCTGAACACACCTGAACACACCTGAACTCACCTGAACACACACCTGAACACACACCTGAACTCACCTGAACTTACCTGAACACACACCTGAACTCACCTGAACACACCTGAACGCACACCTGAACACACACCTGAATACACCTGAACACACCTGAACACACACCTGAACGCACCAGAACGCACACCTGAACACACACCTGAACACACACCTGAACGCACCAGAACGCACACCTGAACACACACCTGAACACACACCTGAACACACACCTGAACGCACCTGAACGCACACCTGAACACACACCTGAACACACACCTGAACGCACCAGAACACACACCTGAACGCACACCTGAACACACCTGAACACACCTGAACTCACCTGAACACACCTGAACTCACCTGAACACACACCTGAACTCACCTGAACACACCTGAACACACCTGAACCCACACCTGAACACACCTGAACTCACCTGAACACACACCTGAACACACCTGAACACACCTGAACTCACCTGAACACACACCTGAACACACACCTGAACTCACCTGAACGCACCTGAACACACACCTGAACTCACCTGAACACACCTGAACACACACCTGAACACACACCTGAATGCACACTACTTTTGTACTTTCTACTCTTTACTTTATCAAAACAGTTACTTTTACAACATTCATGGACGACAACACGACGTAAAAGACGTAAGTAACAAGAGAGAGGAAGTCAAGCCCCGCCAAAATAAGAGAGGGCATCTGTGCAGCGGGAGTTTTCAGCAGCGACAAAGAAATAGAGACAGGAAATAAAGCCCAGACCTTCTCCATCGATGGCTTTAATGTTGGAGGTTGTTGGTTCTGAGAATGATGTTTTCAAAATAAAACATTTTCCATGAACACAGCAGTTAGACACTCGTATTTAAACAGGAAGTTCTCCGCTTTGAGCCATATTTGAAAATGGCCGATGAGTTCCTTTAGTTTCTAAGTCACATGACACACTTTCCCCTCAAGAAAGAGAAATGCATCTAAGTTTGTTCATCCTTTTATTAAAGTTTTCCGTCTGTGGCTCATTTATGTAAATGGTTTGAATTTATGAATATGATTTTAACGCTACATTAAGTTATTAAAGTCAGTCGTCAGGTTTTCGGCCTCGGAGCGAGCTGCGATGCAAATTCAGTCAAACGTTGGCGTTAAACAAAGCCTGAGGTCACAGAGCCTTATCGGGCCGTGAACTTTGACCCTTCAGATTCAGAGGGAGGAATAAAAAAAGAGTGTTTATGGAAATGAAAGGTGGGAGATAACCTCAGAGTTAATCCTGAACTTTAATGGAATACAAAATACAAAATGGCTGCTCGAATGAACAGTTGTGGCGTTAAAGAAGAGTTCAGTCGGACTTTGGACATTTGTATCTGTGTCACGCTCCTGTCACATGTAACAGCTTTTAAGGCTTTATAAAGAATTGAAAAACAAAAAGAAAAGTATAATAGGCCATAAGCCCATAAGAAAACATCTTGTGGGTTGTCTCTCTTTCTATATTCAGAATCAGTAATTATAATAATAATAATAATAAAGCGTGGCGTCCTCAGCGGCGATGTCTCTTGTTCAGGAAGCAGCAGGTTTTGGCTTGAAATCTTGGTGCATTGTATTGATTTTGTGAGCTGTAAACCTTCTGTAGAAGTGAGCTCAAACAGAACCAGGACAGAGCTTGTACTGTTTGTGATTTGGCTTTGTTTCATATTTGAATTGTCACTGACAAGATTTTTAATTGTTTCCACTGAAAGAAAGGACGGCAAAATTGTAAGACGTTATTTTGTAGGACGTTTAAATTACTGAATAATTAATGAAAATATACTTACTGTTGTTTGTCTGGAGTCTTTTGGCATTTTCTGGAAAGAATCAACCGGATCTAAAGAAACAATGATTTACACCCGACAGGGTTAAAGGTCAGTACAAACCAGACATTTTCTTGTTTTAATATTTTCTCTTTTGAGGTAAAAAAAAAAAAAAAGTACCTTTGAATCGTACAGTGGCCCAAACACTAGAATCCACAAACCCTGAGGAGTAAAGACAGATGTAGTCAGGAGCGTTAAGAATGACACCAACAGCAGCAGGTGGATAAAATAACTGTGGGTCCGTGAGAGTCTGATGTTTACAGCTCAAAGAACTGCAGACTTCAACACTAAAGACTCAAATGCATCTAAACACACTTAGATGGTGGTAAATATATCATCAGATTTAATGCATACCTGAAGGGAACTGAAGACTGCAAATGAAACATAGATTCCTAGATTGTCTGGTGCCAGTACTGTCCCCAGGGACAGAGCACAGGTGAGTCCAAACAGGAGGAAGGAGATGAGGAGGAAGACCAGCCTCACCACCAGCTTCTGTCGATCGTCGTGTTGGTCTGTTTCAGTCACTCGTCCACTTCTCACAATCTTAAACAGAACCACACTTAAGAGCGTGATGTTGATGAAAACCACCGACAGCACAGGTACGACCAGGGCCAGAAGAGTGTGAGCCTCGTCCCAGTTCAACCAGCAGTAATCCCGTCCAAGATAAACATCTCCTGGAGCCGTCGCTGCGACGGTGACGGCAGCGATCAACAGAGGAGCTCCGTATCCCAAACTCAAACCAACGGACAACATTTTAGATTTGGACATGTCGGAGAAGACCATGGAGGTTCTGTAGAAGAGCAGCAGACATGACACCAGCATCCAGAAGAACAGAGCCAGGTCAAAGACGTGCCTGACAAAAGTCACCGTGGTACACGGTGGGTCCAGTTCGTAGTATTGTCTGACGTAATTAAAAAAGAAGACCTGTGCCATGAAGCAGACGTCTCTGATGAACAGACACACAGCGGTGTTTATGATGGACACATGGCGCATTAACGCAGTGCTGTTGGTGGTGACGGCTCTCCAAACACAACCTTCAATAATGAGGCACGTGAGAGTGCACAGCACAGACACCACTACTCCAAAATAGATATAAGGAGCAAATTCCAAAGTAAAAAAAAACAGAGGTGGATTAAGAATTGTGAAGGTGGTGAGATGGTTGCAGCTGCACAACACTGTTCCGTTTGTGTCAGAAACTAACGTACATCCCTCGTCGTCCCAAGAACCAAGGCCGTGATCGAGAGAGAAGTTCCAAAACACACAAAACTTGTCTGAATAAAGCGAGTTGTTCTTGAAGATAAGAGACACATTTTGATTTATGAATGTGTTTACTTTAACAAGGACCAGATCAGAGCTGGTGAACCCATAGAAGGGCCTTATGTCCGTGTCGTGGGACGGTTCCGTCGGCATCACGTGTTCCACTGAAGACAGGCTGATGCTGGTGAGGAACACGCTCTGGTTCGACACCGGGACTTCAATAGTGACGCTGGGGTTCAGTTCTGCTTCAGAAGAGTTGCTCAGAGTGGTTCTTTTGAGCAGGATCCTCCGAGTGGTGATAGAGAACTCTCCTTCTAATGCTTCTGACAGGTCCTCCAGCGCCCCCAGCAGGCCAGAACTGGCATTGAGGTTTCTGTTTTCGTTCAAAGTAAACTAAGACTCTGAGGCTTCCTCAGCAACAAGGACATCCACAGTTTTTAGTACGTTCTACAGAGAAAGGAACAAAGGAGGCATTCATTAGTTTTATTCGAAGTAGTTTTTACACAAATGAAGCCGTTTGACCTTTTCACCTCCATGATCGGAGCAGTCACCACAGAGCTGACCTCAGCGATCGCTTTGAGGATGTCAACAATCCTCAAAATGGTTAGAGCTGAATGATGAATTTCTTTTTGATGAGATTCAACAGTTTGACTTAGATTTTGAACAAACTGTGGCACGTCCATAACGTCTAAAACCTGACACAAAGACAAGAGGGTATCATTAAATACAACTTTACAATTACCGAGTTTATTCAGATATACTTTACATTATATATAACTCATTTATCCCCTCTGTGTATAAACAAGACTCAACAACAAAGTAAGGAGAAAATAAAGCTGTATGTTAGTTTATTGTAAAGTATGATTCAGGACTCTGCTGTCATCAACATAGTTATTCAGTTAATACATCTGCAATGATTATTTAAATATTAGAGACAAGACTCTGTTGAACCTGTGACTGGATCAGCAGGAGGCGGATCTCTGGCAGAAGGCAGTCTTCAGCCGTGGACTCTCTGGACGTCCCAGAGACAGGGGTCTCTGGTTCTGGACGGACCCCTCCTGCTGCTCCAGTCTCTACTGTCCACTCACATGTGGATCCTTCAAAACAGAATGAGAGTTACCTCCAGCCTCTTTCACACAAGAGTCCTTCCCAGAGATGTTTACCGGCTCTAGACCTGGAGATACTGAAGGGAATTTACTGAAGACTGTGAACAGTAACATCACCAACAGTTAACAATCGAAGAAGAGAAACATCATCAACGAGAGATTCATTTTCAATCTGGACTCAGAGGTGAACATCTCCAAAAGTCTCCAATAAAACCAATAAAAGTCAGTAGTCAGTCTCTAAAAGAGTCTGGAAACTCACTAAATATAAGAATAAAGTCTCTAAGTTTGTAACACTGGATTCTTAATGGTCCTGAACGTTACATCCAGCTTTGCTTCTTCTTCAGGTTGACTTCAGTTTAGACTCTGATCTCATTACTGCCCCCAACAGGTTGTTTTAGGAACTGGAAGGAGACACTAATGTTCTGTAACAAGGAGCAAGAGTGAAAACTACTGAAGATGTGTTCAGGTCATTTACTGGAATCAGAGAGAAAAGGGCTTCAGAGTTAATCCATTTACAGAAGGGTTATAAAAGAACCCACACTGCTTTACACTGATGTAAAAGGTGTGAGTGAAGTGTGTTCACACGAGGACGTTATATGCACCAGTTTAACGTGGAATACAGAGTATCTCTGACTCATGAAGTATAGACAGTGGACGAGGTCAATGTTACAGCAACATTCATTAATTCATTCATTACATTTGTTGCATAATAATGTTTCTGTAAATCACTAATGTTCTGAACAGCTGTAAATAGATCAGACCAAACAGAATTATATATATATATATATATATATATATATATATATATATATATATATATATATATATATATATATAATTCTGAACAACTGTAAATGGATCAGACCAAACAGAATGTTTCCTGTTTTTAGGTTCAGTGACAAGACGCAGTAAAACTCACCATGTTTTAGATTGTTGTGAGGATGATGTGGTTCTTCATTTAAAACCTGAAACACAGAAAGTGAGGTTCAAGTTCAGACCAGTTCAGACCAGTTCAGACAGGTTCAGTTCCAGGTAAAACATGCTGTTGGCTCATTATCTTCTGTAAAAAGTCGGAAGTGTTTTTCTTTAATCTTAATCTTATCTATATTCATCTATTGTTCACGTTCAGATTGCATCATCTCTCTGTGTTCATGCAGGCTCTGGGTTTTCCTGGTGATGACTTCACTGCTGCCCACGCTCTATAATCCACTTCCAGGTGTTTAGGTTCATACCTGATTTATTACTATGTGGAAAAACTCTTTTTTTTTCTATTAAGCCTTATTTAAGCTTTATTTTTCTTTTTTCTTTTGACATTTTACGTCCATCTCGTCGTGGAGTCCGTCGGAATGGACACGAAAAAATACTTTTAAAAACATGACTTTCCAAAAATGTATTTTTTCCACTTTGTTTTTATCCTGGAGTGGAGTCAGAATCAGTTTAGTTGAAGGGGTTAAAGTTCACGGCTGCTTTAAGGATCTCCAGAGCCATGTGGTTGTGCCATCGTCCGTGAGCACAACTGTGACGGTCTAACTTTAAGAGACTGGAGGTCAGAAAATACATTTAATATCTATTGTCTATTACAGAATGTTGAAGGGACTGAGTAATTCCAAATGAAAAACCAGAACACAGTGAACTCACCACAGAATGGGTCTTTACTGTTTCCAAAAGAACTGTCATCAATAGAAAAGCAGCTAGAGTCAATCCAGTCTCAGAAACAGCCATAACCTTCAGGAGCAGAGAACAATCACAGGTCATTTTAAATCTCTGACGCATGGAATAAAAACTCATGTTACTTGTGAGCTGTATTTAAACCTACCTTAAACTTAATAGAGTCAAAACAGCAGAGAATCAGAAGTGAAAGCAGCAGTGAAAGCAGCTCTAACGAGACCAAACTACTACCACTCCTACTACTACTACTGCTACTACTACTACTACTACTACTGCTACTACTACTGCTACTGCTACTGCTACTACTACTACTGCTACTACTACTACTGCTACTGCTACTGCTACTACTACTACTGCTACTACTACTACTGCTACTGCTACTGCTACTGCTACTACTACTACTACTACTACTACTACTACTACTGCTACTACTACTACTGCTACTGCTACTACTGCTACTGCTACTACTACTACTACGAACTAACCCTGGTGTTGAGGTCTGTGTGAGTCTGGCTGAGAACAACTGGATCTGCAGGTTTTGATCTGGTCTCGACTGTGGAATGTGGAATTTAACATGTCATAGGTATTTTCCAATAACGTTTTGCCTCAGTTACAAAGTTTAGAACAAAGTCTGAGCTGTTGTTTGGCAGGAAAAGTGTTCTGGATCAAAGAAGATCATCTTTATCATCATTCACGTAGTTTCCACATTTGTAGTGAATAAAGTAAAGTATAAAGACACACAAAAGACAATCAAAACTAAAACTTGCAATTAACATAAATCATACAGAGTGAGCACAATGTGTTACAGTGCAGCTCTGTTTACACATTTTCACTTTAAAACACTTTAAAACACTTTAAAAGCATCTATTGCATGAATTAGAATCAAAATACATCATTGATCATAAAGAGTAACTCTGGGTAAAGATAGAAACAGTAAAAGCAGTAAAACACAACCAAATGTCAGAGTCGGACCAGACTTTCCTCTTTTACATTTTTATAATATATTTTTTCCTGGTTTTAAAGAACTGAGAGAGAACCTAAAGTCTCTTGTCTCTTTGTTAAACTCTGAGGCTCTCTCTCTGTTGTTTCCCAGAAGCAGCGAACGCAGCAGGATCCTCCGTTTCCCATGATGCTCGGCGGTCGGAGCGAGGCCTGAGAGGGTCCCCATTAAAACTCTCCTCCATCTGGGTCACCGCAAAGCATGATGGGAGCTGAACGAAGCGCCGGTCCGCTGGGGTTTCCCGCGGCGTGACGCAGGGGCCAGAGTTTTTACAGAAGAAGAGAAAAAAAAACAGCTGATTCAACAAACAACAAACAAGACTCAGAAGAAAAGAACCTCTGTCTCTGAGGCTTTAATTACAACAAATAATAAAAAAGGCAGGAAATACACTTTATTAGTGGCTTCATTTGAAGAAGTACACTCTCATATCTGAGTTCCAAAGTGCATTAAATTCATAATCTGACACTGATCTGTTTCCTGCAGCAGCTTCAACCAACTCTGAGTCTAAACGTGATCTCAGGGTTTCCTCAGATCAGTCCAACTCAGAGTTTACAGTTTCAGAAACAGGTTTAGGGTTAGTTCAGTCGACTCTGAGTATGTTTGTATGACAATTTAAACTATATTTAAAGCAACACTGCGTAACTTTTGTCCAGCAGGGGGCGCAGATCCCTGTCTGTGCACCTCCCTCCGGCAAGATATATACAAACATCAACATGAGAGTGAGAAGAGAGAGTTTTGGGCTAAAGGTTACGCTGTGCTTTAATTAGGCCTAATTTGAGCAACTATTTTGACTTTTCAGTTCCACTATTATTAACGTCTGCTCCAATAAAACGTCTGTGTTTTCATCCAAACTGTGCCTCTCTTTGACTCCAGATCAAACCTTAAAAATATTGAATTTCAAAACCACTCAGAACAACATATTATTTATTTCTCTACAGTTTTTCTCAGTTTTCAAGTTTCAGAAAAGTTTGTTATATAGACTGTCATCTTCTTTGCCCTCAGTGCGGTCTTTAAGGCGTCGGAGGTCAGTCGCAGAGAGAAGTGTTAAAGTCTGGTTTTTCTCCGAGGTGTGAACAGGTTTGACGTCACACGACCTCAGTTTTATTTTTAGAGCCACATTCACAGATGAACTGTAGAAATACAGCTTTTATGAGATTTAACCTGCAGCTCTCATTATTCCTCCGTCTTTACATCAGTCCTATTTCCTCGGTTCATTTTTAAGGCTCTGTTTCCAGAATGTCCCGCAGTCACACATCAATCCCACTCCCACCTCATCAAGACCTAATGAACTTTCAAATGAAAACTAAAAATGGATTTGTCTGATTTCAAATGATCATTTTTAAATGAAGTTGTTTTCATAAAATGAATGATATGTTCCTTTAAACCTGCCACTAATCATACTTCACATTTACTAAAACACTAACATTGAAAATGCATGGTCCTTTATATTTTAGTGACTAAATCTATTGTAGATATAAGAATTTAGTCGACTAAAACTAGACTAAATCTAAGGATTAGATGGATATGAACTGGTTTTAAATGGATTTGATCAGGTTTTAGTTTAATTTAAACATGTTTTAGTTTGATTTAAACATGTTTTAGTTGGATTTGAACAGGTTTTAGTTTGATTTAAACATGTTTTAGTTTGATTTAAACATGTTTTAGTTTGATTTGAACATGTTTTAGTTGGATTTGAACATGTTTTAGTTGGATTTGAACATGTTTTAGTTGGATTTGAACATGTTTTAGTTTGATTTAAACATGTTTTAGTTGGATTTGAACATGTTTTAGTTGGATTTGAACATGTTTTAGTTGGATTTGAACATGTTTTAGTTGGATTTGAACAGGTTTTAGTTTGATTTGAACAGGTTTTAGTTTGATTTAAACATGTTTTAGTTTGATTTAAACATGTTTTAGTTGGATTTGAACAGGTTTTAGTTGGATTTGAACAGGTTTTAGTTGGATTTAAACAGGTTTTAGTTTAATTTAAACATGTTTTAGTTTGATTTAAAAATGTTTAATTTGATTTAAACATGTTTTAGTTGGATTTGAACAGGTTTTAGTTGGATTTGAACAGGTTTTAGGTGGATTTAAGCATGTACCGTGTGAGCCAGAGCTCCTTTGTCACAAACTAAAGCCGAGTAAATGAGTTGACTAAATTATGACTAAAACTAAATTAAAATCTGTTGTCAAACACTGATGGAAGGCGTCAAAAATCCAGGACAAAGAGTGTTTTACTCGATTCCTAAAAAGCAGACGGTGCTGAGAGAGTCCATTATTCCCGTCGAGTCCAGACTGGGATGGATCTGTGTCTGCGGGACATTCAGAGGAAATAGATTCAAAGACGGAGGAATAATTAGAGAAACGGACTCGGACTGAGCTTTAACGAAGAGACGTTACTATTTCAGCAGGACTTTACTCATTCGTGTCGAGGCCGAGCAGAGAAGCATGAGTTTTTTTATTATTCAATGGAGTCATTTGTTCCAGACGACGGAGGGAGGGACTAGAGACTGAAGAATACCACTTTTGAGACATTATCTGCGCAGGTTTTAAATGAGTTTTTTTGTTAATGACTGCATCAGGTTTCACAATGGTTTAGGCCCTTTGTTTTTTTGATTTTTAAAACAAAACCACAACTGTTTTATTTGATACAGAACAGGATTAGGAAACTGTAAAAATAAATACATAAATGAAATATGGCACAAAAACTGCACAACCTTTCTATACTCTAATAACTCTAAACAACACACAAGCTTTTAATGAGAAATACGTGTCACTCTGAGCAAAAAACAACAACAAAAAAGGTTTTAAATGGTTTTGAGCAGGTTTTAGTTGGATTTGAACAGGTTTTAGTTGGATTTGAACAGGTTTTAGTTGGATTTGAGCAGGTTTTAGTTGGATTTGAACATGTTTTAGTTGGATTTGAGCAGGTTTTAGTTGGATTTGAACAGGTTTTAGTTGGTTTTGAACAGGTTTTAGTTGGATTTGAACAGGTTTTAGTTGGATTTGAAGCACTAATCAAAGGTTAGAGTGAACTGAAGAGTGTTTAGAGGCCTTTTGATTAAATATGATTAAAAATGTAAAATATAATAAAGAACAAACAGGAACTGGTTCAGTTTTTTTTAGTTAAATATTTAATTCTTTCATAAATCGTCTCGTTTCTGAAGCTCGTGTTAAAGACGTGAGAGCGGCGTCCGTTTGTGAAGAACACGTCTGAAATAATGACGCTGCCACTCACTTCCGTCCAAACAACACGAGAAAACACGAGAAAAGAGCCGCGATTGTGCTGCGTTCACAGGAATCCGTAGGAAACAGCGCCACGTCTCAGGATTTGAACAGGATTCAGACCGAAGCTGTTCTACAGATGAGTCAGCAGCTTTTATTCAACTCTTTAATAAGAAAAACACGTCTGATCTGAGTGAAGCAGATCTACCACAAAAACAAGAAACAGATTTTAAAGACATTGATTTCAACTGGTTTGATATTTTAAATGGAATTCTAATGTATATCTTTATTTAACATAACCTGAGCCTTTCTTTACTTTTATTTTATTGAGAGCCCCACAGTCACAATAAACACAAACAAAACAAACAAAACATTCTATATATTTGCCTGAGATCACTAACGAGACGAAGAAGAAGCATTAAACTCTGTGGTTTTTGAACAGTTTTTGGTAAAAGATGTAGTTTGAGACTTTTTTTTATTTATTTTTATATTCCATTAGTAAAAGGCCTGGAGCAGTAGAAAGCCCTCACTCAGAGCTCACTATCAGACAGTTCAGCCAGGTTTGTGCACATTTAAACTGTTTATTAAAAGTATGGCTGCTTGATTGTGAAAAAAATCATTTTGGTCATTACTGAAATCACATTCACAAGTCTGCTTAAAATAAATAATATATACAAACTTATAAATAAATAGCTTAAAAATAAACAAAAATAATTATTGAGATAAATAAATAAGATCAACAATGTAGTGCACTTCCACAATCTCCTGGAAAACAATAATAATAATAAAAAAAATGTAATAAATAGTTTTTTTTCTCAGTTACGTTGGTTTTGTGATTTTTTTTGTGTGATTTATCAATGTTTCATGTTGTTTGCCTTTTCTTTTTTGCTCTGTTTCTCTGTAAAAAGACAGATCCAGCGCTGAATATACACTGTTTTATCTGCAGCCATTACTTCCTCGTTGACATCAGTGTCGACCAATGGGAGCGCTCCTTTTTCCTGAAGTGAGCTGTGATTGGACAAAGCTTCCGGTACGAACAGGAAATAATTGATAATAAAGTCTAGACGACATTTTAAAGTTAAGATACACTGATGGTGATTAGAACCAGTCCAACCTGTTGTTTCTCATGCATTCACAGCTCTTTATTTGTGACTGTAATATATTTTATTTTGAAAAACCTGAACCTCCTTTTTGTCCATGCCGTTCTTTCTTCTTGTTAAAACCCGTGAAGTCCTTCTGAAGATGGATGTGTTGGTCCTGAAGCAGCAGCAGCGGTGGTGTTTCTCGATCCCGGGTTTGTTCTAATTATCGCCGGTCGCTGTTGTGGTGGTGCAGGGGATTGTGGGTAATTAGCAGCAGTTGTTGTTGTTTGTGAGGCTTGGGGCTCAGAGCAGACGCTGGGCCTTTAATGAAGATCAGAGACGAATGAAGAGAACGGATCACTGCAGGAAACACTCAGTTCAGAGACAAATCAGAGGAAATGTTTCTTAAAGCTGTAAGAGTTTCATGAAAAGTCTACATTAATCCACATTTTAAACAATATAAATATGAAAGTATCAGTGACACACTTCAGCAGCAGGTTTTTATCAAACTGATTTGATCAAAAGAACCAAAAACATACATGAACTGATATTTTTTCTTCTAGTTGTGAAAATGGTTTAAACCCAGTAATCATTCCCATTTATAAAAAACAGTCTTTATGATCCATCTAGTGTTTATTCTAATGGATTGTAACAGATGAGAACCTCTATTCAGGAACAGAAAACCTTGGACAATCACATGCTCCAAAAAGGAGCGCTCCCATTGGTCGACACTTGTCACATGACGTTCCAGGAAGTTTAATAGCTGCAGATAAAGTGTATTTTCAGCTGAATATGTCTTTTAACAGAGAAACAGCTGAAAAAAGAAAAGCATCAACAGAGAAAAGGGAGACAACGTAAAACACAGATAAATACTGTCAATTCAATCACGTAATGTTTAACGAGGAGGAGATAATTGTCGTCCTGACGCTGAAGTCACAGCTAAGCTAACGCTAAACTCTAAACTTCAGTTTGGTCAAATGGATTAGTATTTTGTTGAGTTAAATCCTGCTAAACTTCCATAATCCAACCAAAAACCTTTTAAAACACATCTAAAACTTTTAAAAATCCATTTCAAACCTATTAAACTCTGCTCCTGTAGGGGGCGCTGTGAGGACAAAAAAAAAAAAAGGCATGAAAAGTCCAACTGCTGCTGTTGTGGCTGAGACCGGGACAGAAAGAATTAAATCCGGTCGTGGCTCCTTCAGCAGTTTATAAAAAGGACTAAGAACAAACGTCTAAATAGACTAAAAACCTGAAGAACTGACAAAAGCGAAGCTAAAATCCCGTGACATCATCTTGAAAACAGAAAGAAAGCGGAGGTCAAATGTCTCATCACAGTTTGGAGAGGCTCATGTGGAGTTTACAGGAAAACGAATAAAACCAGTGCACTCCGAGAGTTTTGGTTCAGTGTTTTTCCTGCGACAGACGAGGACCACAAAGATAAACCCTAAAAACCCTGTCTCTGTTTCCGCCGGTGCTTTATGAACCGTCCTCATGTTTCAGCATCTGTCACGGTAAAATCCAAACAGGTTTTAATTCGTCTAAAGCCGCCGTGTTTCCGCTCGAACATCTGCGAGCGCCGTCGTTTCCAGATTTAAACGGCGCTCGTAAACGCGACACATGTGGAGCTGCGTTAATGGAGCCGCGTTCGGGGGAAACCGCCGGGGTTTTGGCTCGGTCTGGACCCGGTTTTGGCTCGGTCCTGGAGGTTTTTGGTGTTTCTGGAGCAGTTTGTGACGGAGAACAGGTGCTGCCTCTCTGATATAATCACTAATGAAGACTGAGCGCAGCAGATGGAGGCTCACGGCTCCGAGGAACAGCCTCCGATACGCACTCTGTTTTAGAGAAAAAACAGGTTTCACTTTTTATTGAAATCATCAAATCTCTCGTTAATTTAAACAAATACAAAGAGTTCAGCTTTTATTTCATCTAATGTTGGACTTCTCCATCAAAACTGGTTCAAATCCAACTACTAAACTAAAATATGTAGAGATCATAATAAAACCTGTTCAAATCCATCTATACTGGCTCAAATCCAACTAAAACTGGTTCAAATCCAACTAAACCTTGTTCAAAATTATCTAAACTGGTTGAAATCCAACTAAAACTAGTTCTAATCCAACTAAAACTAGTTCAAATCCAACTAAACCCTGTTCAAAATGATCTAAACTGGTTCAAATCCAACTAAAACTAGTTCAAATCCAACTAAAACTAGTTTAAATCCAACTAAACCTTGTTCAATATTATCTAAACTGGTTGAAATCTAACTAAAACCTGTTCAAATCCAACTAAAACCTGTTCAAATCCAACTAAAACCAGTATAAATCCTAAAAGAACCTGTTCAAATCCAACTAAAACCTGTTCAAATCCATCTAAACTGGTTGAAATCCAACTAAAACCTGTTCAAATCCAAGTAAAACCTGCTCAAATCCAACTTAAACCTGTTCAAATCCAACTAAAACCTGCATAAATCCAAAAAGAACCTGTTCCAATCCAACTAAAACCTGTTCCAATCCAACTAAAACCTGTTCCAATCCAAGTAAAACCAGTATAAATCCAAAAAGAACCTGATCAAATCCACCTAAAACCTGTTCAAATCTAACTAAATCTTGTCCAAATCCAACTAAAACCGTCGCTGGTGGAAACACATTTTAATAATAATCCGGTCCGTTTCCTGCGGCTCCAGAGTTCGTCTGAGTCCAGCTTTAATATTTCATTTTTCTGATCAGACTTCACCTGCAGCGAATCAGACTCTAATAAAAACTCTTCTATTTCCACAAAAACAACAGTCTGTTATTAACAGAAACAAACCTGGAGCAAAGACCGGACTGAACCAGGTCTGGACCCACTGGGACTGATCTGTCATTGAACCAGACTTTTATGGATCTGAATAGAATCAAATATTTATGAAACAAACACCTATTGATGTTAATTAAAGAGAGACAAATGAAGACCAGACCAGGACTAGACCAGGACTAGACCAGGCCTAGACCAGGACTAAACCAGGACTAGACCAGGACTAAACCAGGACTAAACAAGACTAAACAGGACTAAACCAGGACTAAACAAGACTAAACCAGGACTAAACCAGGACTAGACCAGGACGAAACAGGACTAAACCAGGACTAGACCAGGACTAAACCAGGACTAAACCAGGATCAAACCTTGTCCAGACCAGGGCTAAACTAGAACCAGAAATCCAACTAAAACCCGTTTAAATCCAACTAAAACCAGTTCAGATCCAACTAAAACCAGTTCAAATCCATCTAAAACCAGTTCAAATCCAACTAAAACCTGTTCAAATCCAACTAAAACCTGTTCAAATCCATCTAAAACCTGTTCAAATCCATCTAAAACCTGTTCAAATCCATCTAAAACCTGTTCAAATCCAACGAAAACCTGTTCAAATCCATCTAAAACCTGTTCAAATCCAACTAAAACCTGTTCAAATCCATCTAAAACTGTATATTTAACTCCTTTTCCTCTGGGTCTGTGTTTAGAACCTGTTGAGATCTGTTTCAGAGTCATGTCCGTGTTTGTTGTTGCTTTAAATCCACGAGACTCCCGTAGAGTGTGTTAGAGACAAAGAGCAGTGCATTGTGGGCCGTGGGTGTCGTGCTGCTCTGTTATTGGAAGTGTCCTCGGGGCGAGAGCGAAACGTAATAACGCGGGCGGCTAATGCGGTTAGCGACAAGCACATTGGCCTCGGTAACAAGGCGGGAGCTCATCGTCAGGTGATATGAGCGCGCTCCGCAGCATTAGTTTTCATCAGCGTCCCCCCAAAGACGGCCCTAATCCGATCAGACCGGGCCCGACGCTCACCCAGAGACGGGTTTTAGACGAGCGACGGAGAGTTCAGCAGAAGAACGGCCCGGAGACAGAGAGGCGAGGTTTGAGAAGACATCAATCAGGACGTAATTCACTAACGGCTTTAAAATATTACAGAGAACGGCATAAAGACAGCTTTAAAACTTTATCAAAGACAAGTCTGGACCCAGGCCTCGGCTTCAGAGAGAAAAATATTCTGTTTATGGCTCCAACAGCAAAGCTTCAGGTGCAAATCCAACTAAAACCTGTTCAAATCCATCTAAAGCCTGTTATATACTCACAGATGAATTATCATAACATTATGTTTTATATTATAAACTATTTGAGATTATATTTAAAAAACGTTAATATATTATAGATCTTATTATACATTGCGCTTCTACAGCTGCAGTGGGTCTCATTTCAGAGGAGTTTAATCATAGTACCTGACCCTTGACCTCTGAACCCTTCATTTAGAGGAACAATGGGTAAATTAGACAAATGAGATTGGGCCTAAAACCTGAAGAAAACTGAACTAAACCAGAGCTAAGGCTGGACTAAACTAGGACTAAACTGTGACTGAAACAAGGACTAAACCAGAAGAAACTAGGATTTAACTGGATTTAACTGGATTTAACTGGATTTAACTGGATTTAAACACAGAACTATATAAAGACTATACACAGGACAAAACATGGACTAAACCAAGACATAACTCAGGTCTAAACCAGGTCTAAACCAGGACTAAACCAGGTCTAAACCAGGTCTAAACCAGGTCTAAACTAGGTCTAAACCAGGACTAAACCAGGACTAAACCAGGTCTAAACCAGGACTAAACCAGGTCTAAACTAGGACTAAACCAGGTCTAAACCAGGACTAAACCAGGACTAAACCAGGACTAAACCAGGTCTAAACTAGGTCTAAACCAGGACTAAACCAGGTCTAAACCAGGACTAAACCAGGTCTAAACCAGGACTAAACCAGGTCTAAACCAGGACTAAACCAGGTCTAAACCAGGTCTAAACCAGGTCTAAACTAGGTCTAAACCAGGACTAAACCAGGACTAAACCAGGACTAAACCAGGTCTAAACCAGGACTAAACCAGGTCTAAACCAGGACTAAACCAGGTCTAAACCAGGACTAAACCAGGTCTAAACCAGGACTAAACCAGGTCTAAACCAGGTCCAAACCAGGACTAAACCAGGACTAAACCAGGACTAAACCAGGTCTAAACCAGGACTAAACCAGGTCTAAACCAGGACTAAACCAGGTCTAAACCAGGACTAAACCAGGACCAAACTGGGTCTAAACCTGGACTAAACCAAGACTAAACCAGGACTAAACCAGGTCTAAACCAGGACTAAACCAGGTCTAAACCAGGACTAAACCAGGACTAAACCAGGTCTAAACCAGGACTAAACCAGGTCTAAACCAGGTCTAAACCAGGTCTAAACCAGGACTAAACCAGGACTAAACCAGGTCTAAACCAGGTCTAAACCAGGACTAAACCAGGACTAAACCAGGTCTAAACCAGGACTAAACCAGGACTAAACCAGGACTAAACCAGGTCTAAACCAGGACTAAACCAGGTCTAAACCAGGTCTAAACCAGGTCTAAACCAGGTCTAAACCAGGACTAAACCAGGACTAAACCAGGACTAAACCAGGTCTAAACCAGGACTAAACCAGGTCTAAACCAGGACTAAACCAGGACTAAACCAGGTCTAAACCAGGACTAAACCAGGTCTAAACCAGGTCTAAACCAGGACTAAACCAGGTCTAAACCAGGTCTAAACCAGGACTAAACCAGGACTAAACCAGGTCTAAACCAGGACTAAACCAGGTCTAAACCAGGACTAAACCAGGACTAAACCCACTTCCCTTTGTCTCCTCTTTGTTCTGGTTTTTTGGAGCGCGGTGTGGAGCTCGAGCCGCTCTGATCTATAATAGAACAGACCTATCACTGCGGTTAAATAATGCACCCAGCCTCCATCAACTATTCATCACTTATTGAACACAGCGCTCTTTTTTCCCGCCTTTGGGCCCGACTCTGAACAAAACCTGCCGTCACCGTGTGATGTGAGCTCCGTCGACGAAAGGACGGTGGACTTTTCAAATCAAAAAGCCACGAGAAAAGGTCTAGTTTTATGTCATTGTTAAAGTTATTCTGTTTTTTTATTTCTTTAAATTCTCTTTGCTCTGTGTTTCTTTCTGATCCACAAACCTGACGCTCTCGGGTTTGGAAAGTTCTGGTTTAGTTCAGATCTACAACAACAAGTGTACGGTGGCCCTGAAGGTTCACAACAAAACCATAAATAAATAAAAAATAGGGCTTTGAATCAATAAAATAAATGAATAAATGTCAAATCTGGCTGTAATTAATCACGATTAATCACACAACTTT
>CM072152.1:26527179-26543677 GCA_036850595.1 Rhyacichthys aspro | reverse complement strand
CCCGGTTTAGTCCTGGTTTAGTCCTGGTCTAGTCCTGGTTTAGTCCTGGTTTAGACCTGGTTTAGACCCAGTTTAGACCCGGTTTAGTCCTGATTTAGTCCTGGTTTAGACCCAGTTTAGTCCTGGTTTAGTCCTAGTTTAGTCCTGGTTTAGTCCTAGTTTAGTCCTGGTCTAGACCTGGTTTAGTCCTGGTTTAGTCCTGGTTTAGTCCTAGTTTAGTCCTGGTCTAGACCTGGTTTAGTCCTGGTTTAGTCCTGGTCTAGTCCTGGTCTAGTCCTGGTCTAGTCCTGGTTTAGTCCTGGTTTAGACCTGGTTTAGACCTGGTTTAGTCCTGGTTTAGACCTGGTTTAGTCCTGGTCTAGACCTGGTTTAGTCCTGGTTTAGTCCTGGTCTAGTCCTGGTCTAGTCCTGGTCTAGTCCTGGTTTAGTCCTGGTTTAGACCTGGTTTAGACCTGGTTTAGTCCTGGTTTAGACCTGGTTTAGACCTGGTTTAGTCCTGGTTTAGACCTGGTTTAGACCCAGTTTAGACCCGGTTTAGTCCTGGTTTAGTCCTGGTTTAGTCCTAGTTTAGTCCTGGTCTAGACCTGGTTTAGTCCTAGTTTAGTCCTGGTTTAGTCCTGGTTTAGACCCAGTTTAGTCCTGGTTTAGTCCTGGTCTAGTCCTGGTTTAGTCCTGGTCTAGTCCTGGTTTAGTCCTAGTTTAGTCCTGGTCTAGTCCTGGTTTAGTCCTGGTCTAGTCCTGGTTTAGTCCTGGTTTAGACCTGGTTTAGTCCTGGTTTAGACCCAGTTTAGTCCTGGTTTAGTCCTGGTTTAGTCCTGGTTTAGACCTGGTTTAGTCCTGGTTTAGACCCAGTTTAGACCTGGTTTAGTCCTGGTTTAGACCCAGTTTAGTCCCGGTTTAGTCCTGGTCTAGTCCTGGTCTAGTCCTGGTCTAGTCCTGGTTTAGTCCTGGTTTAGTCTCAAACTCAGATCCATTTCTTGTGTAAACTTTTTTAAACCTGAACTTCTTTTTCTTTGATAAATGTGTTTTCAGCTGCAGATCCTTTGGTCCAGGACGCTCCGCCGTGTCCCGTCGTTCCTCCAGGAGACGTTACTCCTCTGGGACTCACGCAGAAAAACAAACACCACAGAAGAAGAAGAAAGACGTCCTGCCCTTTGACCCTCAGCGGTGTTTGATTGACAGCTCAGAACATCAGCGACAGTGAAGACTCAGAGCTTCCTTCGTGTCGCAGTGTTTTGAATAAACACGGAGGACGTTTTTGAAAGAGAAATGTTGGGTTTAGAGTCTTACCTACAGCCACTTACTAGTTTATGTCAGTATTCACCCCTCAGGAGGCAGTAACAACAACAACAACAACAACAACAACAACAACAACAACAACAACAACAACAACAACACACAGAGTTGATTTGATTGTTTCAAATGTCCAAATCCAATCTGTGGCCACTTTTAACTTGTCTTTTATTGTTGTGTCTCCTGTGGTTTTTTGTATTTTTGTTGATTAATTGTGTGTATATATTTTATGTTACCTTCATTAATGTCCATTGTCCCTAATAAAAATAAAAATAAATAAAATAAAATAAAGACTGCTGACTACAAAGACACTTTTACAGCGATTTGTTACAGATGTTCATTAATGTCCATTGTCCCTATTAAAAATAAATAAATAAATTCAGGAGTCCAGTCTGAAGCTCAGGTTAATTAGAACTGTTTTATTTTGACACAGTGTGATGTCTCTATTTTCCTGGATCTGGGAACAATGGAGGAAATAATGACTCCAGCTGAGATTTGTTGTGTTTTAACTAATGATGCCTTCATAGGAAACAGCTCGGTAATGAATAGTAACAGTTACAGTATTTTAACTATGAATTAATGTGAATTTTATGCTCTCAAATATTTATCTTGTGGTCATCTGTCCTGGGACTTAATCTGGTACAAAGCTTCTCTTTTCTTGTGAAATGAAGGTCCCAGCTACAAACTGATCTAAACCCGTTAACAGTGGTTCTCTATTGTGTGTAAAATTGTAGTTTTGAAGAAATAAAAGCAGTCATCTTTGTATCTAAACTCTTTTCCTTGAGTTCAGATCTGGATGAGTTTGTTGCTGTTGAAGAGTGGGCTTTGGAGGATTTGACAGTTTAATAAAATTGAAGAGATGATCTGAAGTGGGCTGCTAGAAGTAAATATTATATAAAGTGTTTTGATTGAGGTGTAGATGAGCAGTAGTATGGTTTTGTTCCTGTAACTGTTTCGACCTCACAGACCCCGGTTTAAACTGCATTATTTCTCTCCGGAGACAAACAGAGCCGTTAGTTCCTCGTCTTCTTGCCGTTTTTCTGTTTTTAATTACTCTTTTGATCGACACAGTAAGAAGCGCAGGGCCTTGAACGTCTAAACCACGACTCCTCCCACCAGCGCTCGTTAAAACGCTCCGAGTGTGGACCATGAATGCATCGCAACCATTAGCGCGGTGCGTTCAAAGGCCCATTGTGAGCCGTGGCCTTGGATTTGGCAGCGTTTTTATTCCGGTGTTTATCACCTGAGATGAAAAACAGCAGAAACAAAAGAGCGAGAGGCTTTTCAAATCTGCCTCTTTCAGAAAAAAAGACACAAACCTGAGTCGGCTTCAGTCAAAGTTTGTCGACAAAAGCACTTTCTGTTTGGAGAGACTGAGTTTGGACAAAGCACCACAACGAAAAAACAAAAGAGTTTGGAGAGTCCTGGTTTAAGACAAAACATCTTCAGTTTTTCCTGTAAACTCCACATGAGCAGCACAAACACCAACAGAGTACTTCAACTCCTCATTGATCCACATTTGGACGTTTGAGAGTTTGGTTTATTTCATTCCTTTAGTCTTTCTGCTCTCAGGAAGATATGAAGTCACAGGATTAAGTAATGTCACAGCAACAGAAGGGCTCACAAACATGAGACTCCAATAAAATCACTGGCCTGGTCTCAGTCTTAGAAGCCAACTGAATCTAAGGGAGAAGACAACATCAGGGTCAATAATTCTGTAGAAAGCTCAACACTCAGATGATCAGGCTGTGGACAGGGCTCAGGGGACAGACAGAGTTAAACCAGGGACAACGAGGAGCAGGTGAGAACAGCATATTCTGATTTCCTTTATCTGATCACAGCAGTTATGATAAATCAGATGAACACACCTAGATTTGTCTCCAATATTCCAATATCTTCAAGCAAATAAACCAGTTAATCTGATTTATTTAGTTCTTTAACATCTGCAAATATGTAAAAAGACAAAAAAACAAACAAAACAAAAACAACAACAACCGAAAACAGAAAAACACAAGCAACAAACTTGTCGTACAATAAATGAAGGACAGCTGCAGCGTGACCTATGAACTCTGACATTAGCACGCTAACGCTAAGACTGTAGGTGTTGCTGTGTTCAAGACCAGACCAGATGTTCTGAAAATAACAGAAGGAAGTTTGAGTCTTACGTCCCTCAAACGTACTTTGAAAGAAATCAGATCATGGACTAAAACATATAAACCAGGTTTTTTTTTTGGATTTTCTCATTTATTTTAACACACTCTAAACTCCAGGCACTAAAGACACTTTCAAAACATGGATTAAAAGCCAGATACCAAAAAACAGTAAGAGAGCAGTTTGATTTAATGAATTCTGTTGTGAATTCTCTACCTCACACTATTGTTGACTATTATCACAACGCCATCTTTGATCGTTCTTTTTCAATAATATTTTAATTTAAATGAACCCATCCAAGTAAAATTCATTATATTCAATCTTGGGTTCATCTAAAATCCAATTAATAATAAATAATCCACTGTAACCCGTCCGTCCGTCGTCAGATCCGAGCGTGAAGCCGAACAGAACGACAGACTGTTGTTGAGATTCCCTCGGGAAGTTCAACCGGCTTTGAAACAGAAACACAGAAATCCAGCGTGAGATCAGAGCGACGAGCCGCAGAAACACCAGGGCTTGATCAGAAAACGGAATAAAGGCTGTGATAAATACAGACGTGTGGATCTGAGCTGACGGTTTCGTGTTTGTGAAGAGAAATAAAGAAAAGCAGTGTCAGTGAAAGAGGTTTAATTAGAGCCGACGAGTCTGACGAGTAGATCCGGATTGTTTCAGGACGAAAAAAAACAGAATCTAGGAGTGAACAGGACTAAACTGGGTCTAAAATATAGAGTAAACAAGGGCCAAAATGGGAAGAAACCTGGCCTAAATTAGGACTTATCTAGGACTAAACCAGAAAGACTTCACCTAGAACTAAGCCCTGTCTCAATCTGTCAAAACCAAACAGAAACTAGCAGGACTGAACTTATCACTAAACCCTTCTCTGACCATCCACTAAACTACAGCTAACCCCAGAACTAAACACAGATTCAGTCAACATTACACACAGTATTTGTATAATTGGTTAAATAGAATCATTTGAAACAAAGACTGTTTAAAAATTACTTAGTAGAAGTTTTTTTTACAGATGTTTGTTTGGACAAAGCTTCAATGTGGGTCCCTTTAAACCAGTGTAACAAGCAGTAAAACCCTTTAAAACTTTAAGACACAGGTTAAAACAGTTAAAATCAGAAGAATCCCTCAAACAAACGTGTCTCACTCACAAACAGCGCCTCAGATTTTTAAAATGTGATCACAGTGAGAGCCTAGAGACGGATATAACATTTATGAAGACTGGATAAGAACTGAGAAACGATTTAAAATTGTGTACAGTTTCTGCGTTTGCGACTATATAAAGGGGATATAACTTGTATTAAGAGCTTATAACTCAAATTCTGTAAATCACAGAGCTTTGAGGGTTAGATTTTGTGAATGAGGACAATTTTCTCTACATTTTAAATATATAATTTGTTTATGTGAGTGAAATTAGTGGGAATCAAAAAAGATGAAACGGAAACTAGAGGTGCCACTCGAAGACTCTCCCTAGCAACCATAGCAACCAGTTGTAAAGACAAATATATATTTAATGGTAAAACTTAAACTGGATAAACAGTAAGTGCTTGTAATTCTTTTGACTTGTTTAAAGATTGAATTTGGCTCCATGTGCTCTACAACAAAACAAGGAACAAGTGAGTCAAAAACAGTTAAATATTATTGTTAAAATGAACAGGATCAGAGAAAAAACCTTTGAAATTAAACTAAAACAACCATTTCAAGGACTTTGACTTTGAAAACTGCCACTTCTCCCTTTTACTCTGTAATCTGTGTCGACTCAGCTAAAGTCTGTCCTTTAAGAGAAAAAACAGCAGACCACAGTCCTAAACCGGGCTCTGTAACAGACCTGCTCCCAGCTGCTCCTCCGACCTGGACCAGACCTGGACCTGGACCAGACCTGGACCAGATCTGGACCTGGACCTGGACCAGACCTGGACCAGACCTGGACCAGACCTGTCCCGGCTGAGAAACCAAGCTTAACCTCACAAACTGTCGCGCACAGACCTTTAGAGCTGCAACACAAAGAGACTCAAGGATAAACAACATTGAAACAACAACATAGTCTTATTACTTTAGAAAAAAAATGATGGTTTAATTCAGGGGTTTGGCAGTGTTTTAGAGAAAAAAGAGCCACTTTTCACCAGAAAAAAATAAAAAAAGATGGTTCAATTAGAGCTGTAACCTTTAGACTGATTTCGGACTTTTACATTTTACTCACTAAACCTGGTTTAAAGTAGCATTATTAAATATTATTTATTGATCATTAAACAGGCTGCACATTTGCATGCTCACATGCTTAAAAAAGGAGCGTGTATTTTCAGCTGAATATGTCTTTTAACAGAGAAACAGCTGAAAAAAGAAAAGCATCAACAGAGAAAAGGGAGGCAACGTAAAACACAGATAAATACTGTCAATTCAATCACGTAATGTTTAACGAGGAGGAGATAATTGTCGTCCTGACGCTGAAGTCACAGCTAAGCTAACGCTAAACTCTAAACTTCAGTTTGGTCAAATGGATTAGTATTTTGGAGGAAAAACTGGTCTGTTTTTATTTTTTAATAAAAGAGAAGCAGGAGAGGTTCCTAGGCTGATTTTGGAGGAGAGTCTGAGACAGGGACAAACAAAGAACATCAGGGAATGGAGCTTTAATTAAGGCTGATTAATGTGTAATCACACAAAATAAATAAGTATTATCCAAATCCGACAAAATGTGGTAAAAAATAATACTGTGTGACCAGTAAATATAGGCAACACTCAGTTAAATAAAAAAGAAGAAGAGGTTTTGTGCTTTATAATCTGATCCCTGTAAGAAAATAATCTGCCCAAGATGTTAAACTACTAAATGTATAAAGCTGATTTATTTAAGTTTCCTGGTTTCATTTCTCTTTAAACACATTTATTGGACCGATTACAGAAACACATTGTCCCGTCGTCTGTGTTGTCCTGTAACGTCCCGGTGCGTCGTGTGATGGACGTGTCTCAGTCGGGCCTCCCCCCTCGTCCCGACCCTTTAATTCTTTACGCTGGCACCTGAACGCAGCGCGGGTTTCAGAGCAGATCGCGCACGCTTCACTGCCGCTGGGACGTCCGGCTGTTCGTCTGCTGCTGCTCGCTGAGAACAGGGGACGTCCTTGTACCGGTTTAGGATCAGCGACGGGGGACGGCGCCGGTCTGTCGGGGCGACGGGGGGGCCGGGGTCGGACAGTGAAGGAGACAGGGATGTGTTCGAGCAAAAGTGGCATTTAGCATTGTAGTGTTAGCATAATAGATTAGCACAAATAATAAAATAAAAATGTTTGGATCTGGTTTAGAGTTCGGACTCTAGCACAATCTGTTTTAGTCTAGGTTTGATCTTGCTTTGCTTCTGGCCTAGTTTTTCAAGTTCTATGGACCAAAGATTAGTTTAAATTATTTATTTTTACCTGAGTAATGGTGCATTCATGTGGCCCTCAGAAACTCGGAATCGGAACATTCTAAACCATAAAAACAAACAAGATGGAGTTAAAAATGTGTTAATGTTGTGTTTAAATCCAGTCACAGCAGCAGTTATTAGCAGCACCTCAAGAAAAGGAAGACTATTCAAAACATAAGAAGTAATACAGACGGAAATAAATAAATGGTTAAACTTTAGAATAACTCACAATATTAAGCATTAACTGAGTATTTGTAACAACTTATAATCAATTAATCATTATTACGTTATAAACATTGGTATAAATGTCTTAGTCTCAAGAATTAACCCAAGTATAATTATATATATGAATGATATTTCAGTGTCTATAAATAGTTTGTTAATTAATTATTAATTACACATCCTTAATTGTGTAACTACAGTTTTATTGTGTGAGTTATTTTAAACGTGTTACCAAATACATAACTTATATATCGTCTAAATAAGTTTATATGGACAAAAAACTAGTGTCAAATGATCAAGTTATTAATGTGAAAACAGTTGAAACATTTGTAAATGACTGATATTAAACTAAAATATCTTAAAAGTGATCTTCCTCCTTTATGTTGATGATGAAAATAACACCAACAGAATCTCAGGTGAGTTTCAGAGTCTGTTGTTCCGACTCCAGCAGGATTCATCTGCATTTTTAAACTCTGCACCTGAACGCACCATTAGTCCAGGTTTTTCCCACACTCCCTGAACCCAACACGCGTCTCGACACTGGACCAGTTCGACCACAGTTTGAACCAAAACCAGTAAAAGCGTGAGTGAAAACCCACGCGGACCTCCCTCCGTGTCGACCCGTGTTGGTGCGTCTGTGGCGTGACGCTGCCGTGTTTCTGCAGCTCATTGAGAGTCTGGCGCCGCAGCGTCTCTCCACGTCTCTCCACGTCTCTCCACGTCTCTCCACGTCTCTCCACGTCCCACTGAATTTTAATTAACTACATTCTCACAGATCCACTTTTAATGAAGAAGAGGCTCGTATCAGAGCAGCTCATCGCAGACAAAGAACTTCATTAAACACACGTCACACTGAGAGCCCCCCACGCTTCTGCAGCTGGACCGGGACCTGGACCAGGACCAGGACCGGGACTGGGGTCAGGACCAGGACCGGGTTCAGGACCAGGACCGGGACCAGGACCGGGACTAGGGTCAGGACCGGGACCGGGTTCAGGACCAGGAGAAGGACTGAACTGGGAGTTAAACTGGATCTAAATTAAGAGCAAAATAAGAACTGGACCAAAAGCATCTCTAAACCAGCACCAAAACACAACCAAAACCAAAGTTAAACCAGGACTAAAACTGGGTCTGAACCAGGACTAAGACCTGTCAAAAGCCAGATCAAGAGCAAGACCAAAACTGGGACTAAATCTAGATCTGAACCAAGAATAAAATAAGAACAAAAACTGGACCAGAGCCGGACCCAAAGACAGAACTAAACACAACAAACCAGGTTTAAACATGGATTAATCTGGTTCTGAACAAGGTCTAAACCAGGTCTAAACCAGGACTAAACCAGGACTAAACCAGGACTAAACCAGGTCTAAACCAGGACTAAACCAGGACTAAACCAGGACTAAACCAGGTCTAAACCAGGTCTAAACCAGGTCTAAACTAGGACTAAACCAGGTCTAAACCAGGTCTAAACCAGGTCTGAACCAGGTCTAAACCAGGACTAAACCAGGTCTAAACCAGGTCTAAACCAGGACTAAACCAGGACTAAACCAGGACTAAACCAGGTCTAAACTAGGACTAAACCAGGTCTAAACCAGGTCTAAACTAGGTCTAAACCAGGTCTAACCCAGGTCTAAACCAGGTCTGAACCAGGTCTAAACCAGGACTAAACCAGGTCTAAACCAGGTCTAAACTAGGACTAAACCAGGTCTAAACCAGGTCTAAACCAGGTCTGAACCAGGTCTAAACCAGGACTAAACCAGGTCTAAACCAGGTCTAAACTAGGACTAAACCAGGTCTAAACCAGGTCTAAACTAGGTCTAAACCAGGTCTAACCCAGGTCTAAACCAGGTCTGAACCAGGTCTAAACCAGGACTAAACCAGGTCTAAACCAGGTCTAAACTAGGACTAAACCAGGTCTAAACCAGGTCTAAACTAGGTCTAAACCAGGTCTAATCCAGGTCTAAACCAGGTCTGAACCAGGTCTAAACCAGGTCTAAACCAGGTCTAACCCAGGTCTTGGTCTTGGGGGTCTTTGTGGCTGATGGATGGTTTGTGCTGATCTCAGCTCAGAGACACTGCTGTAATTGGATCAGAGAGGATTTCCCACAATGCCCTGCTGCTCTCCTAACACACTTTTCTAATAGAGACAAACGCTGCAGTGCATCCTGGGAGATTTCATAATTGGACAACGAGGAAACACAGAAGAAACAGCTTTTTAGGAGAAAGTTTAAGTGAGAGTGAGATTCTGAAGAAAAGGTCAGGTTTTTATGTGTTTGGATGTTTTATTAAAGAAGTTCATGTGAAATAAAATAAGTCTGTAGCTGATATTTATCTTCTCGTTGTGAAAATGGTTTAAACCCAGACAGTTTATTGTAAAATCAATCATTTCTTGTCTTTCTGATCCATCTCGTGTTTATTCTGAGGGATTGTAATAGATGAGAACCTCTATTCAGGAACAGAAAACCTTGGACAATCACATGCTCCAAAAAGGAGCGCTCCCATTGGTCGACACTTGTCACATGACGTTCCAGGAAGTTTAATAGCTGCAGATAAAGTGTATTTTCAGATGAATATGTCTTTTAACAGAGAAACAGCTGAAAAAAGAAAAGCATCAACAGAGAAAAGGGAGGCAACGTAAAACACAGATAAATACTGTCAATTCAATCACGTAATGTTTAACGAGGAGGAGATAATTGTCGTCCTGACGCTGAAGTCACAGCTAAGCTAACGCTAAACTCTAAACTTCAGTTTGGTCAAATGGATTAGTATTTGGTGTTTTATTTTTTAATAAAAGAGAAGCAGGAGAGGTCCCTAGACTGATTTTGGAGGAGAGTCTGAGACAGGGACAAAGAAAGAAAACCAGAGAGTGGAGCTTTAAAGACCCACCAAGACCAAGACCAGGGCTAAAGGAGACCGAGTGAAAGACCGAGACATTACAAATGGTCTCAAGAACCTCGGCTCTGTTCTAATTAAGTCTGAGGCGGCTACACTCGTCACAAAGTAATTGTGGCATTATTTTGGGATTAATTAAGCATCGTCGGCGTCTTACGAGTGTTAAATTATAATCCTCGTGTAAATCCTTTAATTTAATGTGAGGAGGATAAACAGGGCTCATACGGACCGTGAGGTGAACCGTGGAAAACCCATTAGGACCAGTGTCATCGGACTGTAATCCAGTCAGACCAAAACCATTTAGACCCGATCACAAACTGTCAAATACATATTTATGGAGTAATAATAGTCTTAATGAGTTTGAATAGAAAAGACTGTCATGAGTAGATTCTGTAGAAACAACGGGTTTAGACCTGGTTTAGTCCTGGTTTAGACCTGGTTTAGACCTGGTTTAGACCTGGTTTAGTCCTGGTTTAGTCCTGGTTTAGTCCTGGTTTAGACCTGGTTTAGTCCTGGTTTAGTCCTGGTTTAGACCTGGTTTAGACCTGGTTTAGACCTGGTTTAGTCCTGGTTTAGTCCTGGTTTAGTCCTGGTTTAGACCTGGTTTAGTCCTGGTCTAGTCCTGGTTTAGATCTGGTCTAGACCAGGTCTAGTCCTGGTCTAGACCTGGTCTAGTCCTGGTCTAGACCTGGTCTAGTCTCCTTTAGTCTGGTTTAGACCTGGTCTAGTCCTGGTCTAGTCCTGGTCTAGTCCTGGTCTATCTGGTTTACCTGGTTTAGTCCTGTTTAACCTGTTTAACCTGTTTAGTCCTGGTTTAGTCCTGTTTAGTCCTGGTTTACCTGGTTTAGTCCTGGTTTACCTTTTAACCTGGTTTAGTCCTGGTTTAGTCCTGGTTTAGTCCTGGTTTAGTCCTGGTTTAGTCCTGGTTTAGTCCTGGTTTAGTCCTGGTTTAGTCCTGTTTAAACCTGGTTTAGTCCTGGTTTAGTCCTGGTTTAGTCCTGGTCTAGTCCTGGTTTAGTCCTGGTTTAGTCTGGTTTAGTCCTGGTTTAGTCCTGGTTTAACCTGGTTTAGTCCTGGTTTAACCTGGTTTACCTGGTTAGTCTGGTTTAGTCAAGGTCTAGTCTGGTCTAGTCCTGGTTTAACCTGGTTTAGTCCTGGTTTAGCCTGGTTTAGCCTGTTTTAGCCTGGTTAGTCTGGTTACTGTCTAGCCTGGTTTAGACCTGATTAGTCCTGTTTTAGTCCTGGTCTAGTCCTGGTCTAGTCCTGGTCTAGTCCTGGTCTAGTCCTGGTCTAGTCAAATAAGAGACTGATGATGGAGTCAGAGACTCATAAATCTCACTCCATTAAAGAGAGTTCAGATAAAAGCAGCTTCAGTTTAAGAGGCTGATAAGAGAGCCCTTCACTCCTGGCGGCGAGGCTGCAGACCTCTGTCCCGTCTAGAATGAACGTCCCATAATCGTCTGTAATATTTAATACACCTGTTCATTTGTTCTGTATCTGAGGGAATTAATAAAAGAAGAGACAAAAGGAAGACGTTCTCCAGTCGTTTTAAAGAAGAGTCATTCATTTGAACGTTTGGAATAAAGAGATAAGGCCTGTAGCTTCAGTGAACCCCAAAAAAGGGGAAATGTAAGAGGAGGCGAATAATTCAGGACCTTTAATCAATGAAAACCTGTTCCAATCCAACTAAAACCAGTTTCAAATCCAAACAAATTAATCATCTAAAACCTGTTCAAATCCATCTAAAACCAGTTCAAATCCTTCTAAAACCTGTTCAAATCCTTCTAAAACCTGTTCAAATCCATCTAAAACCAGTTCAAATCCTTCTAAAACCTGTTCAAATCCTTCTAAAACCTGTTCAAATCCATCTAAAACCTGTTCAAATCAAAAAACCTTTCAAATCCAACTAAAACCTGTTCAAATCCATCTAAACTGTTAAATCCAACTAAAACCTGTTCAAATCCATCTAAAACCTGTTCAAATCCAAAAAACCTGTTCAAATCCAAATAAAACATTCAAATCCTTCTAAAACCTGTTCAAATCCATCTAAAACCAGTTCAAATCCATCTAAAACCTGTTCAAATCCATCTAAAACCAGTTCAAATCCATCTAAAACCAGTTCAAATCCTTTTAAAACCTGTTCAAATCCATGTGAAACCTCGGCGGGTCTGGGCTGTTCATATTGTCTCTTCTCTTTCTCTTGATGTTATTATTTGTTGTTGTGATATTGCGATATAGAAATAAACATGACACTGATATGTTGATATTGACTGATATTAGTTGCGTCCTTTATTTATAAAAGTCCTTTATGAACTTTACAAAGTCTATAAAGCCTTTAAATTTAATCTGAATGTAATTGTCTTTATAAAAATAGTCTAAATGAATCCACGAGCTGTAAAAGAGTGAGAGAAGTGAGTTTGAGAAGCGAGCCGTGCACTTAGCTCTAATTATGAGCTGCTTAAACCTGGTTAAACATTCATGAAGCGACAGAGAAAGAGGAGAGGCCTCTGGGGGGCGCCATGACCCCACTGTGGGACTGACACCAGGCTCTGAGGAAGAAGAGGAGAACGGGACAATCTGAAGAGTGTTATTCTGGACCAGACTGTATCCACCTCGACATCTGAATAAAAACTACTTCATTAGACAAGGCAGCATGGTTTGAACACACTTGGCTTTGATTTGAGTTTGTCACTGTCCACGTGTCACCCTCAGGATAATAAATCCCCGAGGTCAGAGGTCAGAGGTCAGGGCCTTGTAGAACCAGGATGTTTAGAGGTACGTTCAGGGTTTTCAGGTAAAGCTGGTTCACAACTGACTCTGGAACAGGTCCAGGTCCAGGTCCAGGTCCAGGTCCAGGAAGAGGATCAAAACACAGCCACAGACCAAAAAGAGACGAGAAACAAGCTGCTGGAGGAAGAGGAGGAAGAGGAAGAGGAAGAGGAAGAGGAGGAAGAGCAGGAAGAGGAGGAGGAAGAGGAAGAGGAGGAAGAGGAGGAAGAGGAAGAGGAGGAAGAGGAGGAGGAAGAGGAAGAGGAGGAAGAGGAAGAGGAGGAAGAGGAGGAGGAGGAAGAGGAGGAAGAGGAAGAGGAGGAAGAGGAAGAGGAGGAAGAGGAGGAGGAAGAAGAGGAGGAGGAAGGGTTTGCACAAACGACTGGAACAATACAGTAAACAGAGACTTATTTATCATCAGTTCTATCAAACTGTAACTGGTTTAAACACATTAACGACTCTGAGCTCAATCAGCGTCAGATCCACAGATCAATAGAATCTATTGATTTTACTGAAGAATTAGAAACAGACTCATTCTGTTGTTAGTCTTTAGTTCTTTATGAGTTTGTGCCTTCGTTGTTGTCTCTGCTGCTGTTGGTTTTGCTCCAGTTTAGTGTGATCTCATGGTTTTCTGTTTCTCTGTTTAGTTTCAAAAAGTCTTTCTGTCTTAGACGCTTCCATAAAATGTACATTTTACAAACAAAAATGCTGTGATTATATTATTTGCACATATCCTTTCTATTTTATATTTTTGTTGTTTATTCTAATACATGTTTTATTCAGATTTATTAATATTTCTATCGTTCTGTTTCATTAATCTTTATTTAAACCTCGTCTAGTTTTGTCCTGGTTCATGTTTTTCTCTAATATTTCAAAGTTTAAAATCCTGAAGTGACTCGTCAAACTTTCGGCTGAAACCTCTGCAGCTGAGTCCTGCTCTGAGCCCTGTTCTCTGTTCTGAGCGCGCTCCGTGGCGTCTCTCGTTGTCGTGGTGCGTTCAGGGGCAGTGACCTCACTGTGGCAGGTGTCCGGCTTTGAACACGACTCCAGACAAGGTCGAAACCACAAAAAAACTGAAATAATTAATGAAGAGCAGCCTCTGAAGAGAAAAATCAGAGCGACTGGACTTTACGGACGTCTTTGAAGGCACCGTCCTTGGATCCGTCTGGTTTTAGACCAAAGTCTGACAGAAACAAAGACAAGAGACGTTCTTCAGGAACAGACTTTGATGAAAATAGACATGTTTCAACATTGAATATAAATCCTTTTAACTCCTCTGTTCTGTTTGTGGTTTAGTCCTGGTTTAGACCTGGTTTAGACCTGGTTTAGACCTGGTTTAGTCCTGGTTTAGTCCTGGTTTAGATCAGGTTTAGATCAGGTTTAGTCCTGGTTTAGTCCTGGTTTAGACCTGGTTTAGACCTGGTTTAGACCTGGTTTAGACCTGGTTTAGTCCTGGTTTAGTCCTGGTTTAGACCTGGTTTAGACCTGGTTTAGACCTGGTTTAGACCTGGTTTAGTCCTGGTTTAGACCTGGTTTAGTCCTGGTTTAGTCCTGGTTTAGTCCTGGTTTAGACCTGGTTTAGACCTGGTTTAGACCTGGTTTAGACCTGGTTTAGTCCTGGTTTAGTCCTGGTTTAGTCCTGGTTTAGTCCTGGTTTAGTCCTGGTTTAGTCCTGGTTTAGACCTGGTTTAGTCCTGGTTTAGTCCTGGTTTAGACCTGGTTTAGACCTGGTTTAGTCCTGGTTTAGACCTGGTTTAGACCTGGTTTAGTCCTGGTTTAGACCTGGTTTAGGCCTGGTTTAGTCCTGGTTTAGACCTGGTTTAGACCTGGTTTAGTCCTGGTTTAGACCTGGTTTAGACCTGGTTTAGACCTGGTTTAGTCCTGGTTTAGACCTGGTTTAGACCTGGTTTAGTCCTGGTTTAGTCCTGGTTTAGACCTGGTTTAGACCTGGTTTAGACCAGGTTTAGACCTGGTTTAGACCTGGTTTAGACCTGGTTCAGTCACTTCAGAATCGTTAGTCCAGTTGTAGTCTTGGTATTGCTTTGGGTTTTCTCACAGTATTAGAAATTAGTCCTCTGCTTTAGTCCTTAGTGACGCTCCTGTCCCCGTCTCCGCGGCGACGCTCCTGTCCCCGTCTCCGTGGCGATGGAGGGAGGATTAATGGCCGACATCTGCTGCTGAATGGAGTTATTCTGCTCCTCTCTTCAGTTAGAGACGTAGAACCAGAGAGAGTCCGGTCTCAGTCTGGTCCAGGTCTGGGACTTTAAACCAAGTCCGGTCCAGTCCACAGATGGTTTGTTATTTTTAATAAAAAGTTAGTAGTTTTTTGTTCCTCTCAGTCTTGGTCTTGTCTTTGGCCGAAGCAGCACAAAGATCCCTGTTCACACACGAGCCTCTGAAAATGATGACTTTAGAAGAAAACAAGTCGTCCAGAAAGACAAGACAAGACTCAGATTCATCAGGTTTTTTATTTGTGTGGACGGACTGAGGTCAAACTGATGAAAAAAATATGCCTAACGTCTTATTTAGATCCAGTTTATTCCAGGTTTAGGACTAAACTAACAAGACCTTGTTTTAACTTTGGTTTTGTCCTTGTTCAGTCACAGACTTAGGTCTTGGTTCAGACCTGGTTTAGACTCATTATAGTTTGAGGCTAGTTTTTAGTTTGGTCTTTCTAAATCATAGTTTAGTCTTGATTTAGGATTTGGCTTTGCTCTTTGAATTATTTCAAAACCTTAAGTTAACCTCAGTTGGTTTTAGTTGGACTTGAACAGGTTTTAGTTGGACTTGAACAGGTTTTAGTTGGATTCTAACAGGTTTTAGTTGGATTCTAACAGGTTTTAGTTGGATTCTAACAGGTTTTATTTGGATTCTAACAGGTTTTAGTTGGATTCTAACAGGTTTTAGTTGGATTCTAACAGGTTTTAGTTGGATTCTAACAGGTTTTATTTGGATTCTAACAGGTTTTAGTTGGATTCTAACAGGTTTTAGTTGGATTCTAACAGGTTTTAGTTGGGTTTAAACAGGTTTTAGTTGGATTCTAACAGGTTTTAGTTGGGTTTAAACAGGTTTTAGTTGGATTCTAACAGGTTTTAGTTGGATTCTAACAGGTTTCAGTTTTCTCGTTGATGTTTGTCTGTGTTTAGCCTCGTCCCTTGTCTCTGGCTGCGTCCTGGACTCATCAGGAGCTCATTTCCGGCTCCGTCTCGGTCTTGCTCTGACTCTTTGAACGGTGGCAGCTGGAATGTGAAGGTGTTGATGTAAAAGTGCGTCTGTGACGATGTTCGAGGAGGACTTCGGCGTCTGGAGGGAGACTGCTGTCAGAAATAATCCTGCGCTGAGTTCGTAAACGCTCGGCTCTAATTGAAGCCTTGGTTTCTCTGATTCAGGAGCGACGACGGAAGTGTTTTCAGATGAATGTGGCCTGACCTTGTGAGACGTCGACATATACGACGCATAAGAGCGAGAGATAAACATGTGACAGGGACAAGGTTGTGTTTTTAATGTCGGAATAAAACTGGACGTGAAAGAACCATTTAAATCCATGCTTTATGCTCCGCTGAGGGAAGGTTATTGTGTCACTTAATAAAGTACAGCCATAAAGAGTGGTTTTAATGTGCATTAGTCTGGTCTAAAGAAACATTTCAACTGCTCAGACTCAGAAGAACATAAGGCTCAGAGTCTGGTTGTGGTTTGTTGACAGCAGTGCATTTAAAACAGCTCCTGTAGAAAATAAGCATTTTATTTGGTATTTACCAGTGTTTTCTGAAC
>CM072152.1:26516249-26527079 GCA_036850595.1 Rhyacichthys aspro | reverse complement strand
TTTTAACTATGAATTAATGTGAATTTTATGCTCTCAAATATTTATCTTGTGGTCATCTGTCCTGACTCAATCTGGTACAAAGCTCTTCTCTTTTCTTGTGAAATGAAGGTCCCAGCTACAAACTGATCTAAACCCTCGTTAACAGTGGTTCTCTATTGTGTGTAAAATTGTAGTTTTGAAGAAATAAAAGCAGTCATCTTTGTATCTAAAACTCTTTTTCCTTGAGTTCAGATCTGGATGAGTTTGTTGCTGTTGAAAGAGTGGGCTTGGAGGATTTGACAGTTTAATAAAATTGAAGAGATGATCTGAAGTGGGCTGCTAGAAGTAAATATTATATAAAGTGTTTTGATTGAGGTGTAGATGAGCAGTAGTATGGTTTCTTTGTTCCTGTAACTGCCTCGACCCTCACAGACCCCGGTTTAAACTGCATTATTTCTCTCCGGAGACAAACAGAGCCGTTAGTTCCTTTCGTCTTCTTTGCCGTTTTCTGTTTTTAATTACTCTTTGATCGACACAGTAAGAAGCGCAGGGCCTGAACGTCTAAACCACGACCCTCCCACCCGCTCGTTAAAACGCCCCAGTGTGGACCATGAATGCCACCTCGCAACCATTAGCGGTGCGTCAAAGGCCCATTGTGAGCCGTGGCCTTGGATTTGGCAGCGTTTTTATTCCGGTGTTTATCACCTGAGATGAAAAACAGCAGAAACAAAAGAGCGAGAGGCTTTTCAAATCTGCCTCTTTCAGAAAAAAAGACACAAACCTGAGTCGGCTTCAGTCAAAGTTTGTCGACAAAAGCACTTTCTGTTTGGAGAGACTGAGTTTGGATCAAGCACCACAACGAAAAACAAAAGAGTTTGGAGAGTCCTGGTTTAAGACAAAACATCTTCAGTTTTTCCTGTAAACTCCACATGAGCAGCACAAACACCAACAGAGTACTTCAACTCCTCATTGATCCACATTTGGACGTTTGAGAGTTTGGTTTATTTCATTCCTTTAGTCTTTCTGCTCTCAGGAAGATATAAAGTCACAGGATTAAGTAATGCCACCAGCAACAGAAGGGTTCACAAACATGAGACTCCAATAAAATCACTGGCCTGGTCTCAGTCTTAGAAGCCAACTGAATTTAAGGGAGAAGACAACATCAGAGTCAATAATTCTGTAGAAAGCTCAACACTCAGATGATCAGGTTGTGGACAGGGCTCAGGGGACAGACAGAGGGACAACGAGGGACAACGAGGAGCAGGTAATCTCAGTGAAGGGAAAACACACATAAATGAGCCTGTTTTCATCCAGTCATCATCAGATTATTCAGGTGAGAACAGCATATTCTGATTTTCTTTATCTGATCACAGCAGTTATGATAAATCAGATGAACATATCTAGATTTGTCTCCAATATTCCAATATCTTCATGCATATAAACCAGTTAATCTGATTTATTTAGTTCTTTAACATAAAAAAACAAAACAAAAAAACCCCAAAAACCACAGCCATAAACGGAGAAAAAAACCCTTTTTTTTGTGACCTTTTTTAAAAAAATTTAATTTCATTTAATTTCATTTATTCATTCATTAAAAACATTGATAACAGTTTAACATTCAAATTAAATATTATGAATGAAAAGGAGCAGAAAGATTTTTTGTCTCAACGTTGAAGAACAAAACACAACAAGCATGTCGTATAAATGAAGGACAGCTGCAGCGTGACCTATGAACTCTGACATTAGCACGCTAACGCTAACGCTAAGACTGTAGGTGTTGCTGTGTTCAAGACCAGATGTTCTGAAAATAACAGAAGGAAGTTTGAGTCTTACGTCCCTCAAACGTACTTTGAAAGAAATCAGATCATGGACTAAAACATATAAACCAGGTTTTTTTTTTGGATTTTCTCATTTATTTTAACACACTCTAAACTCCAGGCACTAAAGACACTTTCAAAACATGGATTAAAAGCCAGATACCAAAAAACAGTAAGAGAGCAGTTTGATTTAATGAATTCTGTTGTGAATTCTCTACCTCACACTATTGTTGACTATTATCACAACGCCATCTTTGATCGTTCTTTTTCAATAATATTTTAATTTAAATGAACCCATCCAAGTAAAATTCATTATATTCAATCTTGGGTTCATCTAAAATCCAATTAATAATAAATAATCCACTGTAACCGTCCGTCCGTCGTCAGATCCGCGTGAAGCCGAACAGAACGACAGACTGTTGTTGAGATTCCCTCGGGAAGTTCAACCGGCTTTGAAACAGAAACACAGAAATCCAGCGTGAGATCAGAGCGACGAGCCGCAGAAACACCAGGGCTTGATCAGAAAACGGAATAAAGGCTGTGATAAATACAGACGTGTGGATCTGAGCTGACGGTTTCGTGTTTGTGAAGAGAAATAAAGAAAAGCAGTGTCAGTGAAAGAGGTTTAATTAGAGCCGACGAGTCTGACGAGTAGATCCGGATTGTTTCAGGACGAAAAAAAACAGAATCTAGGAGTGAACAGGACTAAACTGGGTCTAAAATATAGAGTAAACAAGGGCCAAAATGGGAAGAAACCTGGCCTAAATTAGACTTATCTAGACTAAACCAGAAAGACTTCACCTAGAACTAAGCCCTGTCTCAATCTGTCAAAACCAAACAGAAACTAGCAGGACTGAACTTATCACTAAACCTTCTCTGACCATCCACTAAACTACAGCTAACCCCAGAACTAAACACAGATTCAGTCAACATTACACACAGTATTTGTATAATTGGTTAAATAGAATCATTTGAAACAAAGACTGTTTAAAAATTACTTAGTAGAAGTTTTTTTTACAGATGTTTGTTTGGACAAAGCTTCAATGTGGGTCCCTTTAAACCAGTGTAACAAGCAGTAAAACCCTTTAAAACTTTAAGACACAGGTTAAAACAGTTAAAATCAGAAGAATCCCTCAAACAAACGTGTCTCACTCACAAACAGCGCCTCAGATTTTTAAAATGTGATCACAGTGAGAGCCTAGAGACGGGATAAACATTCATGAAGACTGGATAAGAACTGAGAAAGCGATTTAAAATTGTGTACAGTTTTCTGCGTTTGCGACTATATAAAGGGATATAACTTGTATTAAGAGCTATAACTCAAATTCTGTAAATCACAGAGCTTTGAGGGTTAGATTTTGTGAATGAGGACAATTTTCTCTACATTTTAAATATATAATTTGTTTATGTGAGTGAAATTAGTGGGAATCAAACGAGATGAAACGGAAACTAGAGGTGCCACTCGAAGACTCTCCCTAGCAACCATAGCAACCAGTTGTAAAGACAAAATATATATTTAATGGTAAAACTTAAACTGGATAAACAGTAAGTGCTTGTAATTCTTTTGACTTGTTTAAAGATTGAATTTGGCTCCATGTGCTCTACAACAAAACAAGGAACAAGTGAGTCAAAAACAGTTCAATATTATTGTTAAAATGAACAGGATCAGAGAAAAAACCTTTGAAATTAAACTAAAACAACCATTTCAAGGACTTTGACTTTGAAAACTGCCACTTCTCCCTTTTACTCTGTAATCTGTGTCGACTCAGCTAAAGTCTGTCCTTTAAGAGAAAAAACAGCAGACCACAGTCCTAAACCGGGCTCTGTAACAGACCTGCTCCCAGCTGCTCCTCCGACCTGGACCTGGACCAGACCTGGACCAGACCTGGACCAGACCTGGACCAGACCTGTCCCGGCTGAGAAACCAAGCTTAACCTCACAAACTGTCGCACACAGACCTTTAGAGCTGCAACACAAAGAGACTCAAGGATAAACAACATTGAAACAACAACAAAGTCTTATTACGTTAGAAAAAAATATGGTTTAATTCAGGGGTTTGGCAGTGTTTTAGAGAAAAAAGAGCCACTTTTCACCAGAAAAAAATAAAAAAAGATGGTTCAATTAGAGATGTAACCTTTAGACTGATTTCGGACTTTTACATTTTACTCACTAAACCTGGTTTAAAGTAGCATTATTAAATATTATTTATTGATCATTAAACAGGCTGCACATTTGCATGCTCACATGCTCCAAAAAGGAGCGTGTATTTTCAGCTGAATATGTCTTTTAACAGAGAAACAGCTGAAAAAAGAAAAGCATCAACAGAGAAAAGGGAGACAACGTAAAACACAGATAAATACTGTCAATTCAATCACGTAATGTTTAACGAGGAGGAGATAATTGTCGTCCTGACGCTGAAGTCACAGCTAAGCTAACGCTAAACTCTAAACTTCAGTTTGGTCAAATGGATTAGTATTTTGGAGGAAAAACTGGTCTGTTTTTATTTTTAATAAAAGAGAAGCAGGAGAGGTTCCTAGGCTGATTTTGGAGGAGAGTCTGAGACAGGGACAAACAAAGAACATCAGGGAATGGAGCTTTAATTAAGGCTGATTAATGTGTAATCACACAAAATAAATAAGTATTATCCAAATCCGACAAAATGTGGTAAAAAATAATACTGTGTGACCAGTAAATATAGGCAACACTCAGTTAAATAAAAAAGAAGAAGAGGTTTTGTGCTTTATAATCTGATCCCTGTAAGAAAATAATCTGCCCAAGATGTTAAACTACTAAATGTATAAAGCTGATTTATTTAAGTTTCCTGGTTTCATTTCTCTTTAAACACATTTATTGGACCGATTACAGAAACACATTGTCCCGTCGTCTGTGTTGTCCTGTAACGTCCCGGTGCGTCGTGTGATGGACGTGTCTCAGTCGGGCCTCCCCTCGTCCCGACCCTTTAATTCTTTACGCTGGCACCTGAACGCAGCGCGGGTTTCAGAGCAGATCGCGCACGCTTCACTGCCGCTGGGACGTCCGGCTGTTCGTCTGCTGCTGCTCGCTGAGAACAGGGGACGTCCTTGTACCGGTTTAGGATCAGCGACGGGGGACGGCGCCGGTCTGTCGGGGCGACGGGGGGGCCGGGGTCGGACAGTGAAGGAGACAGGGATGTGTTCGAGCAAAAGTGGCATTTAGCATTGTAGTGTTAGCATAATAGATTAGCATTAAAATAGTGTAGCATTAATATTGAAATAAAAATGTTTGGATCTGGTTTAGAGTTCGGACTCTAGCACAATCTGTTTTAGTCTAGGTTTGATCTTGCTTTGCTTCTGGCCTAGTTTTTCAAGTTCTATGGACCAAAGATTAGTTTAAATTATTTATTTTTACCTGAGTAATGGTGCATTCATGTGGCCCTCAGAAACTCGGAATCGGAACATTCTAAACCATAAAAACAAACAAGATGGAGTTAAAAATGTGTTAATGTTGTGTTTAAATCCAGTCACAGCAGCAGTTATTAGCAGCACCTCAAGAAAAGGAAGACTATTCAAAACATAAGAAGTAATACAGACGGAAATAAATAAATGGTTAAACTTTAGAATAACTCACAATATTAAGCATTAACTGAGTATTTGTAACAACTTATAATCAATTAATCATTATTACGTTATAAACATTGGTATAAATGTCTTAGTCTCAAGAATTAACCCAAGTATAATTATATATATATGAATGATATTTCAGTGTCTATAAATAGTTTGTTAATTAATTATTAATTACACATCCTTAATTGTGTAACTACAGTTTTATTGTGTGAGTTATTTTTAACGTGTTACCAAATACATAACTTATATATCGTCTAAATAAGTCTATATGGACAAAAAACTAGTGTCAAATGATCAAGTTATTAATGTGAAAACAGTTGGAATATTTGTAAATGACTGATATTAAACTAAAATATCTTAAAAGTGATCTTCCTCCTTTATGTTGATGATGAAAATAACGTCTACAGAATCTCAGGTGAGGTCAGAGTCTGTTGTTCTGACTCCAGCAGGATTCATCTGCATTTTTAAACTCTGCACCTGAACGCACCATTAGTCCAGGTTTTTCCCACACTCCTTGAACCCAACACGCGTCTCGATACTGGACCAGTTCGACCACAGTTTGAACCAAAACCAGTAAAAGCGTGAGTGAAAACCCACCTCCCTCCCTCCGTGTCGACCCGTGTTGGTGCGTCTGTGGCGTGACGCTGCCGTGTTTCTGCAGCTCATTGAGAGTCTGGCGCCGCAGCGTCTCTCCACGTCTCTCCACGTCTCTCCACGTCCCACTGAATTTTAATTAACTACATTCTCACAGATCCACTTTTAATGAAGAAGAGGCTGGTATCAGAGCAGCTCATCGCAGACAAAGAACTTCATTAAACACACGTCACACTGAGAGCCCCCCACGCTTCTGCAGCTGGACCGGGACTAGGACTGGGACTAGGACTAGGGTCAGGACCGGGACTGGGACTAGGGTCAGGACCGGGACTAGGGTCAGGACCGGGACCGGGTTCAGGACCAGGACCGGGACCAGGACCGGGACTAGGGTCAGGACCGGGACCGGGACTGGGACTAGGACTAGGGTCAGGACTGAAATGGGAGTTAAACTGGATCTAAATTAAGAGCAAAATAAGAACTGGACCAAAAGCATCTCTAAACCAGCACCAAAACACAACCAAAACCAAAGTTAAACCAGGACTAAAACTGGGTCTGAACCAGGACTAAGACCTGTCAAAAGCCAGATCAAGAGCAAGACCAAAACTGGGACTAAATCTAGATCTGAACCAAGAATAAAATAAGAACAAAAACTGGACCAGAGCCGGACCCAAAGACAGAACTAAACACAACAAACCAGGTTTAAACATGGATTAACCTGGTTCTGAACAAGGTCTAAACCAGGACTAAACCAGGACTAAACCAGGTCTAAACCAGGTCTAACCCAAGTCTAAACCAGGTCTAATCCAGGTCTAAACCAGGTCTAAACCAGGACTAAACCAGGTCTAACCCAGGTCTAAACCAGGTCTAATCCAGGACTAAACCAGGTCTAACCCAGGTCTAAACCAGGTCTAATCCAGGTCTAAACCAGGTCTGGACCAGGTCTAAACCAGGTCTAAACCAGGTCTAACCCAGGTCTAAACCAGGTCTAATCCAGGTCTAAACCAGGTCTGGACCAGGTCTAAACCAGGTCTAAACCAGGTCTAACCCAGGTCTTGGTCTTGGGGGTCTTTGTGGCTGATGGATGGTTTGTGCTGATCTCAGCTCAGAGACACTGCTGTAATTGGATCAGAGAGGATTTCCCACAATGCCCTGCTGCTCTCCTAACACACTTTTCTAATAGAGACAAACGCTGCAGTGCATCCTGGGAGATTTCATAATTGGACAACGAGGAAACACAGAAGAAACAGCTTTTTAGGAGAAAGTTTAAGTGAGAGTGAGATTCTGAAGAAAAGGTCAGGTTTTTATGTGTTTGGATGTTTTATTAAAGAAGTTCATGTGAAATAAAATAAGTCTGTAGCTGATATTTATCTTCTCGTTGTGAAAATGGTTTAAACCCAGACAGTTTATTGTAAAATCAATCATTTCTTGTCTTTCTGATCCATCTAGTGTTTATTGTAAGGGATTGTAACAGATGAGAACCTCTATTCAGGAACAGAAAACCTTGGACAATCACATGCTCCAAAAAGGAGCGCTCCCATTGGTCGACACTTGTCACATGACGTTCCAGGAAGTTTAATAGCTGCAGATAAAGTGTATTTTCAGCTGAATATGTCTTTTAACAGAGAAACAGCTGAAAAAAGAAAAGCATCAACAGAGAAAAGGGAGACAACGTAAAACACAGATAAATACTGTCAATTCAATCACGTAATGTTTAACGAGGAGGAGATAATTGTCGTCCTGACGCTGAAGTCACAGCTAAGCTAACGCTAAACTCTAAACTTCAGTTTGGTCAAATGGATTAGTATTTTGGAGGAAAAACTGGTCTGGTTTTATTTTTTAATAAAAGAGAAGCAGGAGAGGTCTCTAGGCTGATTATGGAGGAGAGTCTGAGACAAGGAAAAAAAACAAAAACAGAGAGTGGAGCTTTAAAGACCCACCAAGACCAAGACCAGGGCTAAAGGAGACCGAGTGAAAGACCGAGACATTACAAATGGTCTCAAGAACCTCGTCTCTGTTCTAATTAACTCTGAGGCGGCTACACTCGTCACAAAGTAATTGTGGCATTATTTTGGGATTAATTAAGCATCGTCGGCGTCTTACGAGTGTTAAATTATAATCCTCGTGTAAATCCTTTAATTTAATGTGAGGAGGATAAACAGGGCTCATACGGACCGTGAGGTGAACCGTGGAAAACCCATTAGGACCAGTGTCATCGGACTGTAATCCAGTCAGACCAAAACCATTTAGACCTGATCACAAACAGTCAAATACATATTTATGGAGTAATAATAGTCTTAATGAGTTTGAATAGAAAAGACTGTCATGAGTAGATTCTGTAGAAACAACGGGTTTAGACCTGGTTTAGTCCTGGTTTAGACCTGGTTTAGTCCTGGTCTAGTCCTGGTCTAGTCCTGGTCTAGTCCTGGTCTAGACCTGGTCTAGTCCTGGTCTAGTCCTGGTCTAGTCCTGGTCTAGTCCTGGTCTAGTCCTGGTTTAGACCTGGTTTAGACCTGGTTTAGACCTGGTTTAGACCTGGTCTAGTCCTGGTTTAGACCTGGTTTAGACCTGGTCTAGTCCTGGTTTAGACCTGGTTTAGTCCTGGTTTAGACCTGGTTTAGACCTGGTCTAGTCCTGGTTTAGACCTGGTCTAGTCCTGGTCTAGTCCTGGTCTAGTCCTGGTCTAGTCCTGGTCTAGTCCTGGTTTAGACCTGGTCTAGTCCTGGTCTAGTCCTGGTCTAGTCCTGGTCTAGTCCTGGTTTAGACCTGGTTTAGTCCTGGTTTAGACCTGGTTTAGACCTGGTCTAGTCCTGGTCTAGTCCTGGTCTAGTCCTGGTTTAGACCTGGTTTAGTCCTGGTTTAGACCTGGTTTAGACCTGGTCTAGTCCTGGTTTAGTCCTGGTTTAGTCCTGGTCTAGTCCTGGTCTAGTCCTGGTCTAGTCCTGGTCTAGTCCTGGTCTAGTCCTGGTTTAGACCTGGTTTAGTCCTGGTTTAGTCCTGGTTTAGTCCTGGTCTAGTCCTGGTCTAGTCCTGGTCTAGTCCTGGTCTAGTCCTGGTCTAGTCCTGGTTTAGACCTGGTTTAGTCCTGGTTTAGACCTGGTTTAGACCTGGTCTAGTCCAGGTCTAGTCCAGGTCTAGTCCTGGTCTAGTCCTGGTTTAGACCTGGTTTAGTCCTGGTCTAGTCCTGGTCTAGTCCTGGTTTAGTCCTGGTCTAGTCCTGGTCTAGTCCTGGTCTAGTCCTGGTTTAGACCTGGATTAGTCCTGGTCTAGTCCTGGTCTAGTCCTGGTCTAGTCCTGGTCTAGTCCTGGTCTAGTCCTGGTCTAGTCCAGTAGAAGACTGATGATGGAGTCAGAGACTCATAAATCTCACTCCATTAAAGAGAGTTCAGATAAAGCAGCTTCAGTTTAAGAGGAGCTGATAAAGAGAGCCCTTCACTCCGAGCGACGAGCTGCAGACCTCTGTCCCGTCTCAGAATGAACGTCCCATAATCGTCTGTAATATTTAATACACCTGTTCATTTGTTCTGTATCTGAGGGAATTAATAAAAGAAGAGACAAAAGGAGGACGTTCTCCAGTCGTTTTAAAGAAGAGTCATTCATTTGAACGTTTGGAATAAAAGAGATAAGGCTGTCGCTGCAGGAACTACAAAAATGGAGGAGGCGGGGCTAATGAGTGTGTGGACCTTTAATCAAGAAAACCTGTTCAAATCCAACTAAAACCAGTTCAAATCCAGCTAAAACCTGTTCAAATCCATCTAAAACCAGTTCAAATCCATCTAAAACCTGTCCAAATCCATCTAAAACCAGTTCAAATCCATCTAAAACCTGTCCAAATCCATCTAAAACCAGTTCAAATCCATCTAAAGCCTGTTCAAATCCAACTAAAACCAGTTCAAAGCCAAAGAAAACCAGTTCAAATACAAATGAAACCAGTTCAAATCCAGCTAAAACCTGTTCAAATCCATCTAAAGCCTGTTCAAATCCAACTAAAACCTGTTTAAATCCATCTAAAACCAGTTCAAATCCAACTAAAACCAGTTCAAATCCAACTAAAACCAGTTCAAATCCAACTAAAACCTGTTCAAATCCATCTAAAACCTGTTCAAATCCAACTAAAACCTGTTCAAATCCATCTAAAACCAGTTCAAATCCAACTAAAACCTGTTCAAATCCATCTAAAACCAGTTCAAATCCAACTAAAACCTGTTCAAATCCATGTGAAACCTCGGCGGGTCTGGGCTGTTCATATTGTCTCTTCTCTTTCTCATGATGTTATTATTTGTTGTTGTGATATTGAACTATAGAAATAAACATGACACTGATATATTGATATTGACTGATATTAGTTGCGTCCTTTATTTATAAAAGTCCTTTATGAACTTTACAAAGTCTATAAAGCCTTTAAATTTAATCTGAATGTAACTGTCTTTATAAAAATAGTCTAAATGAATCCACGAGCTGTAAAAGAGTGAGAGAAGTGAGTTTGAGAAGGAAAGCCGGCACTTAGCTCTAATTATGAGCTGCTTAAACCTGGTTAACATTCATGAAGCGACAAGAGCAGGAGGAGAGGCTCTGGGGGTCTGCCATGACCCCACTGTGGGACTGACACCAGGCTCTGAGGAAGAAGAGGGAACGGGACAATCTGAAGAGTGTTATTCTGGACCAGACTGTATCCACCTCGACATCTGAATAAAAACTACTTCATGACACAAAGCAGCATGGTTTGAACACACTTGGCTTTGATTTGAGTTTGTCACTGTCCACGTGTCACCCTCAGGATAATAAATCCCCGAGGTCAGAGGTCAGAGGTCAGGGCCTTGTAGAACCAGGATGTTTAGAGG
>CM072152.1:26498890-26516149 GCA_036850595.1 Rhyacichthys aspro | reverse complement strand
AGAGAACAGACACGTGCCAAAGTGGTTTATTTTAGAACAAGAGCAGGTCGGCTCTGAAAAGACACATGTGAATATACACTGGGAATATAAAGTAGAGATACATGTCCGACGCAAGGGAAATAAATCAGCTAATCAGACGATACAGAAACAAAGCACGCAACTAAATTACTATAAAGGCTATATACATGATTTGAATCTCCACTTCCTGGTTTTCTTTTTTGTCCCAGTCTCAGACTCTCCTCCAGAAGCAGCTCTTAGGGACCTCTCTGATTCTTTTTATTAAAAAAATAAAACCAGACCAGTTTTTCCTCCAAAATACTAATCCATTTGACCAAACTGAAGTTTAGAGTTTAGCGTTAGCTTAGCTGTGACTTCAGCGTCAGCACGACAATTATCTCCTCCTCGTTAAACATTACGTGATTGAATTGACAGTATTTATCTGTGTTTTACGTTGTCTCCCTTTTCTCTGTTGATGCTTTTCTTTTTCAGCTGTTTCTCTGTTAAAAGACATATTCAGCTGAAAATACACTTTATCTGCAGCTATTAAACTTCCTGGAACGTCATGTGACAAGTGTCTACAATCCCTTAGAATAAACAGGAGATGCATCATAAAGACTATTGAAAGGAGAATATTAATGTACTGTGGTTATCTTATTCCTTTTACAGTCTTTCCACAGTGTGTCCTTTATTTAGTTTAAGAGGATCTACTCTAAGATCAGCCCAAGGTCCTGCATCAAGCTGAAAAAAACAGATGAAACAGAAGGAACCAACAAACTGTATGTGTCAAATAAGTTCTGAATTAAAGCAGTGTCAAACAGATCGTGCTCTTATTCTGTACTCCCTGCATTAACTCTGGAAAATGACAACAATGTGGGCCAGTCGTGGGCCAATGACAGCTGAAGTTTATTAATATAGTTTCTTTTAATGCACATAATTAACAGTTATCAGTTTTAAGTGATGAAGCAAACAAAGACCAGATCCACATCTACACCCTTCATCTCCAGAGATCGAGCCTTCTCTGTGGTCGGCTCCAAACTGTGGACCCCACATTCAAAATTTAAGTCTCACAGTTTTTTTTTTTAGCTTTTAACCTGAGCGTGAGAGTTGTACGGTCCTAAAGGCTTTTACAGTTTAATGTATTTAATCACACACATCAGATTTCTTTATAAATTGGACTTTAACCTGGACTAACCTTGGATTAAAACCAGTCCTAAACTAGAGACAAATATTATTCATAAACCAAAAGTAAAATTTACTCCTGGTTTAATCCTAATCACGACCTTAAATTAGACCCTTTTAAGTCCTATTTTGTTTTTAATTAAGTCTTGGTGCAGCCTTTTGATTAAATTTCGGTCTCAGGTTCATCCTAAAATCAGTTGTGGCCCATGAACAGAACAAATAGTCATTGACTGAAGTTTATCAGTCCTTTTATTTCAGTCCAAAGATAAGAAAATAGGTCTAGCAGCTCTTTAAGAAGATAAAACCACTGGTAAACTCTCTTTAGATCGATTTTTATTGGGAAACGAGGCTCTGATCTGTTTGCAACATGGGTTTAATCGATCGAAACCAATCAATAACCTTGAGCTTATTAACCTGCGTCTGCTTTAATGAGACGGATAAACATCATAATAATTCAAACCAGGAGAGAAGCTCGGTCTCACGGCGCTCTCGGAGTTTTCTGATGCAAAACACTGTCGGCTTTTAACAGGAATACTAAAATCAATCAAATCCTCGCTGGCAGTTTATACAGAGTTTATTTACTTTAGTCGGAGCTCGACGGAGGAAACGAGACGAGAGACAAAAACTCCATATGTCGACGGAAACATGAGGATTTAAGGTGAAACTGTAGCAGCAGCAGTGGTTTTAATTTGAAGAAATGAGTGAAGGACGAAGAAGGAAGATGTAAAAACAGACTTAAACTATAGAAAGATTATGAACTTAGACAAAACTTTTGAGATAGTTTCTGGAGACAGATGTAGATACGATTTTACTTGATTTAAAATGTCAGAAAATCCAAGTAACACAACCTAAAAGTAACTCCACTCTTCTCCAGCAGCAAGTAACCTTTCCTGCTTCTTTTATTTTAAAAAAAAGGTAAAACCAGACCAGTTTTTCACCACAAAATACTACGATGTTTAAATGGAAGTTTAGAGTCTTATTTTTTTTATCTTTTTTGAGCTGTTTCTCTGTAAAATAAGACATATTTCCAACAGAATAACCCATTTCCTTGGTTTATTTCCTTGTTCCTTCGTTGTTGACATCAGTGTCGACCAATGGGAGCTCCTTTTACCTGAAGTGAGCTGTGATTGGACAAAATCCTGCTGTGGACTGATCATTCTCATCTATTAAAATCCTTCATTATAAAGACTAGATCACGTCTTAAGGTCTCATTTTTTCAGATGATTCCTGTTACAACAAACTTTAGGAGATTACACTGAAAAACTAAATGCAACAGGGAAAAAAACAGGTAATGGACTTTTAATTGTTGCTTTACAAAACGACACAACTCTTTAAATGTTGCACAAAAAACACAACCAAGACCAAAACAACAACACAACCCACTGGGAGTTCAGCTGCTGTCTTGGTTTAAACCTGAAAAGAAACTAATATTGAACACACAGAAAAAAGTAGGATGGGGGCAAAACCAAAACTAAATGGGTTAAGTCCAGAAGTTTCCTCAGAAATAGATAAAGTCAGGACTAAACTAAACCCTGGAGTAAACACAGAGGATTAAAGAAAAGACTAAACGAGTCATGTCAACGTTAACATCAAGAAAGACTGAGACCTAACGAAGATAAAGTAAAGAAACACTAAAATCAGACGGAATAATTAAACCGTTTCTGAACTAAACTAAAAGAATAAGCCTGAAATGTTAGTTTTGGTTTTAGTCCCAGGATTGACTTTAGACCAAATGTTATTTTTTCAAAAACAAGTCACATTCTAAATCAACTTGTTCGCCTTAGATTCATAAATTTAGATTGTTGATCAGAATAAATGTGAAGGAGCTCAAGTAAACCCCAGTCTTCTTCTCAGTTGTATTGAGTCGTCTGCAGCGCTCCTGACACTATCCACGTTCCTGTACGTTTGTTTATTGTGAGCATTTGTGATGGAGTCAAAGCCGACCTGCGACAGATGCAGGCCTTAATTCACTCTGCAGATTTTAATGGAGACAAATGGAGGAGTCACGGCGACAGAAGGCGTCTGTTTTCATCTGCGTTTGCCAGAGACGATACCTGCAGCTGCCGTCGACCAATCACAGCAGCGCTTCTGCAGAACCTGTTTAAATACATCTGTGAATCCATCCAGGACCAAACAGCTCAATCACAAACGCACAATGCAATATTTACAGACCTTCTCTAGTAGTATCCCACTGGAAACTAGTCCTGATCCAGACAAAAGACTGCACTGGATGTTGGTCATTGGAGTAAATACTAATAGAATATTAAACTGAACTCACTTTTGACCTGTTTTCTGTCCATAATCTTTACTGTATTTGGAGGTGGGACGTAGAGAAACAGGTTCAGTGGAAGAAAAGTGTGTGAATCTTTTGGAATTTCATCGTTTTCTTCATAACTGGTCAAAGGTGTTGACAAATATAAAATAAAACACAAAAAATGTCTGATCTTTCATGTCTTTATTGAACACACTCATCCAACATTTAAAATGGTTGTGAAAAAGTAAGTGAACCCTCGGTATTAATGACTGGTTTTGTTTTTCTTGAAGCCATCTTGTTGTGGACTCATTGTCCCGTCGCATTATTTCTACAGAGTTTCAGACATTTTCACATTATTTTGAAGAGTTTTTGGATATATTTAGAAATTTACCTTCCGCTCTACTTACTTTACAGTTGGGATGATGTTTTTATGATGATAAGCAGTGACTTAAAAGCTCAAAAAGTTTGCAAACACCTGACTCCAAATGGCTTTTTTGAGGTCATCAACTCAAGGGTTCACACACACTTTTTCCACTAGAACTATGAAGTTTTTATGGTCATTCTCAGTAAAGACATGAAAGATCAGATATTTTTTGTGTTATTATTTAAGGCACATCGTATTTGTCAGAACCATTGACTTTTATGAAGCTCAGATCACATTTTATGACAAATTTATGCAGAAAAGTATGAAATTCTAAAGGGTTCTTGTAGTTTACGGACACAGATGAGTCTAATTTCACACAATAACATGAATTTCTCTGTGAAAAGTATCTGTAAATCTAATATTGAACGACTTTGGAGGTTTTTTTGGGAGACTTTGGCGAGTGTTTCTAAAGCAACTCCAGTCCTCTTCAGTCAGTGCTGTCTTTTCATAAATATTTACTTCTCACGAAGCGGTTGCTGATCGATTGTTTCTCGTTCGATCCGTTTGTCGCCAATGAACCCTGAGCTCAGTGAGATGTCGACAGATCTGAAGAGGCTCTGGTGTCTCTTTGCTCAGTCGACTTTGTCAAATCCCCCAAAACAGAGCGAGCGACGAGAAAAGGAAGGAGGCGGAGGGAAAGGAGAGAAACGTTTCTGCTTCGACGACGGGAAAATGCCGAGGCGCTGCTCGGCTTCCTGCGCTCATAAATACTCTCAAGGACCGGCTTTACAACAAGTCAATAGCTCCGGTTAGCGACACACTCCCGAATACACACAGCTCAGCAAAATACGCAGATGCACGCTGTCAAAATATAAATCAAGAATCAGAGCGGGGGCATAAAGACGAGTGCCAGCCCAGCAGAAAGTGAGGGCTGCCGGGGTAAATCTATGAGACGTACCGAGGCTAGATTAACACACCAATCTTCATTTAAAAGAACTGTTTCGTCTCGCCGTGATGTGGGCAAACTTTTCTGACTGTCAGCACTGAGCGGAGAGCAGAGGAGAGAGGGATCGGAATAAACGGGAAGAAGGCTGGATGCAGAGCTCACTAACGCAGGAAGTGCACATTTAGACGAAACGGACTGATTTTTGGAGAGTATGAGTTGTTTTTGGCGCAAATACATCAGAAAATTCAAACAGAAAGTGATGTCTCTGCTTACACCTGGATTAATAAAGCTTTAATGTTCTTTTGTACAAGATAGACAAATGCAGTGTTGTATTTTCATGCGTTTATCAGAGACGATACCTGCAGCTGCTGTCGAAACGAATTACAAACACTGTTTCTATAAGTCAGTATTTACAGACCTTTTATAGACGTATTCGATGAAGCGAGCTAAACTGATAATCCATTTTTACAGCAAAGGTTTCCCAAACTTCAGTCAAACTCAGGTCAAAACCATGTAACAGACACTGGACCTGTTCCAGAAGCAGCTTTAGTCCAAACTTAGAGTATGTTAACCCTGGTTTAACCTATCCTGGAGAGTAAATCCAAACTCTGATTAAAATATTACTGTGAAGCGGACCTGGTCTGTCTCTGCTGGGCCTGAAGCAGCTCTCTGATTGGTTGGTTTGTTTCCTCATTCACAGGAAAATAAAGGAGAGAGGGATCTGAATAAACGGGAAAGAAGGCTGGAAGCAGAATTCACAAATGGAAAAAGTGCACATTGGTTTTAACGGACTGTTTTTAGGAGAGTATTTTCCAGGTTAAATTTAGTATCCTGCTAAAACTGCAAACAGAAAGTAATGTCTGTGCTCACACCTGGATCGATAGGGCTTTAAATGTTCTTTTTTCCAAATGCAGTGTTGTATTAAACGGATTATACACCTGCTCCTTTAAATCTGAGGGTGAAATTCGTAGATTTATTCCCACTAATTCAAACATAAAGATGCTCACGTCTGGTCTCGTTTCTGTTTCTTGTCTTTCCTCCGACTCTCGCTGCAGCAGAGTTTAATTTCCAGAGTTTCCTGAAGGAGACGGAGCTCAGCCGTAAAAGGAAACGCCATAAAAACCTGGACATTTGTGTAATTCACGACGACGTCTGAGGCGGTCTCTGTCTCAGATTTACTCCTGATCATTTATTCTGTCTCTAAATGTAAATCCAACACATGAAGGGCTTAGGTCTAAGTCCAGAGAGGTTTTTAATTAAGAAATATAATCCCTTGATTGTGGCAAAGTCTTAGTTAATAAACATACAGTTGGATATAGACTCAGATGTTGGTTTGTTAATTAATGTATATCTATCAGTTGTTCACACTACAGTAAAAAACACATTGGAAACATTAAGTTACAGCAAAAATATCAGGTTGACTTCATGATTTCAAGTGAAGCTCTTATTGATGACCTTTCTGATGCTTTTATGCTAATGCTAAGTGCAACAAACAATGCTAATACTAATTGAATTATATAATAATAATAATAATAAAAATAGCCTGCTTTTCCTGTAACTCGACCCTTCTTTGTCCCAAAAACACAGAGAAACTCACTGTTGCTCTGTTTGTTGATGTGTTTTGATCAAAGTCAAGTCTCGGGGCTGAATAAATGTAGCCCTAACAGTGGGTAATACAAGGGGGCGGGGCTTTACGGCTGTCAATCACTAAATTAAGAAGATGATTGGTGCTGAGGTCACATTATTGAGATATTCCTTCCATCATTACAAGATACAAGACATTCCACAAGATATGTCAACATACAAATATGAATTTAAACATATATTTTAACAATTTGTAGCATTACTTTTACATTTAATAGGCCTAGTCTGTATTTTACTGCAATAAACATAAACATGGACTTCTTTCTCTTGTAATTAATCCAAGAACTGAACTGAAATCACACTGAAAACCCAACTCATTAAATGGAATCGACATTATTTTCTTCACATTGCACAGAGAACACTGTCGTAATTAAGAAATATTACTGCAAAAGAGGCTGGTTTAGACCTAAATCATCACCATCAGTCATTTCTTATTCGTCAGGTGAGCTATAGCTTTAGTTGAGCATTTACGTTACTATTTTCACTTTCCCTAAAAGCTAAAAGCACATGAACTCATCAGAGTCAGAACAGGGACAAATGCAGCATAATTGTCTTAATAACAATATCTGAAGGTAATAGGTGTTGATATGAATCAGTGGAGAGTCACTCAGAGGCTTTTAGCGACATTAGCGTCTGTTACAGTGGAATAAAGCGTGACGTAAGCGTGACCTTCCTGTGACTCACTCAGAGTTAATGCCTGGTCCCTTCAGACAGAGCTGCAACTCAGAGAAAACAGAGGAAATGATCCAGAGTCGGAGAAAGTGGACAAACAGAGACGATGTGTGAACTCTGACCTGTGTTAAACTGGTGCAGGGTCAGAACGAGATCAGACAGCTCACGGGCTTTTCTGAAGTCTTTTATTGTGTTTATTGATAAAACCTGACTCCAGCAGAGCCACTTGTGCATTTAGCAGTGAAATTAAAACAAAAACTACCTAACTATCATTTTCATTTTCTCAAAGAAATCTGCACTAAATTAAAGCTATTTTTTCTTTTCTTGTCCCTGTCTCAGACTCTCCAAAATAGTCTAGGACCTCTCCTGCTTCTCTTTTATTAAAAATAAACCAAAAAAAATACTAATCCATTTGACCAAACTGAAGTTTAGAGTTTAGCGTTAGCTTAGCTGTGACTTCAGCGTCAGGACGACAATTATCTCCTCCTCGTTAAACATTACGTGATTGAATTGACAGTATTTATCTGTGTTTTACGTTGTCTCCCTTTTCTCTGTTGATGCTTTTCTTTTTTCAGCTGTTTCTCTGTTAAAAGACATATTCAGCTGAAAATACACTTTATCTGCAGCTATTAAACTTCCTGGAACGTCATGTGACAAGTGTCGACCAATGATTGCTTTTACAATAAACTATTTGGGTTTAGGAACAAATATCAGGTGCAGTCTGTTTAAATATAAAACACAGTCTAGACATGGACTTGTACTCATTCTTTTTATTCTTATTATTTGTATGTATTGTCCTTTCTGTTCTCTTTTTCTGCGGTGGTTAAACTCCTCCTCTTCTCTTCCTCTCGATAAAAAAGCACATTGACTGAGGATGACTCTGTGATGAAGACCAGCCGAGTGTTTAGAGCCGTAATCAGGTTTGGAAGTCACGGCCGGTCCATCCCGAGCCGGTGAATTTCCTGCCGTAAATGGAGGCTAATGGGGGAAAGGTCTGTGTAATCTGTGCCCATTAGCTGCTGCGCCTGCCCTAATTGCCCACCGAGCCTGAACAATTTGGTTAGAGACGTCGCCGCGTAATTATGGCTGCTTTGGCTAAAAATAACAGCCGTCCAGGATCAGGATCACACTCTCACGGAGCTGTCTGTTCGCTTTGTCTCAGGTCAGTCCTGTCCTTGAACAGGACACGGAGACGAAAACAAAGGATGAATAAATATAGTCACAAAGACACATTATTGTATTATTCTGTCTTGAAAAAAGACATCCAGTTTGTCCCACCAAAAAAAACTACATAAGTTAAAGTGATATTAAGCTACGTTCATTGTCACAGAGGCTTTGAAATATTGTGAATTTCTTCTGAGGTTTAGATAAAGCAACAACAACAAAAAAACAAACAAACAAAAAAAACGCAGAGATCTAGCAGCTTGTTTTCTTTTCTGTTTGTAGCTTTAGCCGTTAGCTTCGACCCAGAGTTTAACGAGACAGAGATAATTGATCCAGTTTTACCTTTTTTTTAAATAAAAGAAGCAGGAAAGGTTACTGCTGCTGTTGGAGGAGAGTGGAGTCTGGACAAAAAACTATATCAATGACTGCAGATTTAATGGCTCCATGTCTACCTTTTCTTTCTTGTGACAAACATCTCTGATAGAAACAGGAATAATGTTTACCAAGCTTTTATTATTCAGAAAACTCAGCAGAAGTCATGTATGTGGAGTGACTGGTAAAAGTCAGACATGTCTCCTTTGTTCCTGAACTCACATAATTTGCAATTTCCTTTTGGTGACATTTCAAATATGAACTTTAAATTTGCTGTAACTCAGCTGTCTTTGTCAGAATTAGCCGTCAGTGATTAGCATGCTAAAAGAATGAACCACTGAAGAGGAAACGGATGGAAGCAAAAAGAGCAAATGAATGAAAACTGTCGTCCTTCAGATGAACGTTCAGCTTGGACGGAGCTCAATTAGCACCAGTCGCTTTTTCAAATGTCACCGTCTTTTTTTTTTTTTTTTTGCCGCTGACAATTACCGTTAAATCTGTGCTACTGTTATTGGAGCTCCGTTTCTCATTGAGGATTCAAAGGCTGTGCTCTTAAAACGAGGCGGGAGTAATTAGCCGCTCACTAATCTACACTCAGAGATAAAACACAAACGTACGGGAAGAGAGAAGGGTCAAACGTCAGAGCGGTGTAAACAGAGAAGCAGGTTTATTACAGCTGGCGTTAATACTGTTTACACTGAAACTGATGAAGCTCAGAGGATTGTTGAGTGATATTCTTAATGCATCTGTATAAACATGGACAAAGTATTAAGGTTTGAAATACTCTAGATATTAAGGTCTGGAATATTTATCTTTCCTTTCTACTTTCTCTCAGTTAAACAAACTGTATCTGATATTTGTTCCTGGTTTAAACCCAAATTATTATTGTTAAATAAAGTCTTTCTGATCCATCTACTGTTTATTGTAAGGGATTGTAACAGATGAGAACCTCTATTCAGGAACAGAAAACCTTGGACAATCACATGCTCCAAAAGGAGCGCTCCCATTGGTCGACACTTGTCACATGACGTTCCAGGAAGTTTAATAGCTGCAGATAAAGTGTATTTTCAGCTGAATATGTCTTTTAACAGAGAAACAGCTGAAAAAAGAAAAGCATCAGAGAAAAGGGAGACAACGTAAAACACAGATAAATACTGTCAATTCAATCACGTAATGTTTAACGAGGAGGAGATAATTGTCGTCCTGACGCTGAAGTCACAGCTAAGCTAACGCTAAACTCTAAACTTCAGTTTGGTCAAATGGATTAGTATTTTGGAGGAAAAACTGGTCTGGTTTTATTTTTTAATAAAAGAGAAGGAGGAGAGGTCCCTAGGCTGATTTTGGAGGAGAGTCTGAGACAAGGAAAAAAAAAGAAAATCAAGGAGTGGAACTTTAAATAAACAAATAAAGAAACAATATTAAACCATGAGGCAGAGCGTTCTCTCCAGTGACTCTTGTCCTCGGTCTAGAGTTTATCATATTATGCAATGAATTTACCTTATTTAAGTGTTTGTTCCTGGATAAAGTCATTGATTTCATGGTTGTAGATAAAACAATAATTTAAGTATAATATTTTGAACTGTGTAACTGTCCAAAGTGCTGTAGTATTTTTTTCTCTGATTTGTTAGTATTTCATTCAAACACACCTTCAGATTTAATACAAGCCTGTTTCCTAATATCTTTGGCCTTTCACAGCTGCTGTATTCACCGGTGTGGCCCACACTCATTTAAATAGACAGCGCTGTCTTAATAAAATGCAAAAACCGTGAGTATTAGAAGCTACTTAACCTAAAATAAAAGACAGAGCGTCATTTCATAATTTATTCCGAGGGTAGATCCACATCAGAGCAAAATCTGTGAGTCACAAAGGATAGCGCATAACGAGGCACGACACTTTCTGATCTCTTCTTGAAACGTGTGAAGCAGGGGCTGAGCACATTTCCATCCGTTGCAGCATTAATTCGAGGCAGCGCCGGCGAATTCCGAGCGTCGGCGGCCATTAAGAGTCTGTCAAATCAAACGTGACACCGAGGGAAGAGCAGAGAAGTATTCAAATCATCTTCAAATCTCGGAGCCGCTCCTGCAGCCGCTGACAGCTCCACAATTAATTTATGTCACACACATTATTCCACAAACCGCCCTGACCTCTGCGCACGTGCACGAGGAGAGTGCACGAGGAGAGGGCACGAGGAGGAGTGCACGAGGAGAGAGAAAGGACGTTCAAACTTGTTTCGTTTTTCGGACGCTTCACTAAAACAGGTGTAAAAGGTGTAAAGCTTAGTCTGAAAAAGTTGAAATAGTTTTAATGTAGTGCAATAAATTAGCACAGCCCCAGCTTCATTCATGTTCAATAGTCCAGGTTTAACCGGGACAGTCCAGATTTAAGCCTCTGTCCCGTGTCCAGGTGGATTTCTACAAAAACACTCAAATGTCCAGTTTTTACCCTCGTTTTGTCCCGAATGTCCGGATTTTTGACCCAGTGCTGAAGCCGAAGCAGCTCATTGTTCTTGAAACTCATTTGTCTGTGAACTGTCTGTGTGTCAATCACAGAGTTACCACGGCAACGGCAATATTAACCAATAGGAGAAGAGGCTAATGCTAAGCTAATCCTTCTCCAGCGTTCTGTCATCAGCCGAAAAGAAAGGCTCCAGGAACAGCACGACTGTCTCAGAAAAACACCGGGAATGAATCTGATTTAAACACGAGAGAAAAGTTCTGTTTCTTAGAAGTAAAATTATTTAAAAAATGTTAATCAATGCAATCAGTTCATGTTTTTTGTTATTATTTATTGGTGTTGTATTGATTTCTGTCGACATTATTTTTAATGTGTGAATGCACCGTTGTTGGATTCGTGGTTTGAGTTTTGAAATTACGATCACCCTAACAATACGGCGTCCATTTTGTGAAAATGTCCAAAAATATAGACATGAAACCGCCCCATTTTCAGTTTCTTCAGTGGCCACTCACAGCAAAAAAAATCCAAAAAGAAACGCCCGCTCTATGGCTTCTACATCTAACAAAACCTTTGAATTTTAGTCTTTTATATTGTCCAGGACTTTTTCTCCATTATTCTCCATAACCAGAATAAAAACAAACCTCTAAGCCATTCTTTTTGTTATTGCACCAGTGAGCGTCTCTGATTGGAACAGAGGCCATGGTTTAATCAGGATTGTGGTTGAATGATATAAAATCTGTTGGTGACATGCATCGAGCAGCACGGAACCTGGGAATTCAGTTCAACAACAAGACATTAAGAAATGAAGCTGAACGTTTAAATAAAGCCTTTGTCTCACTTTTTACATCTATAACAATGGTTTAAATAAAGCCATTTACAGTAGATTTAATTACAGCCATTTTTGGCAGTAAAAAATGCATAAAAACAACTGAAATCATGTTTTGTATTTTTACATTTCCTGAATAAACTCCTGATACATTTTCTTGTTTCTTGTTTCTTGTTTCTCTTCGACCCTGGGTTCATCCTGAGTGGAGTTTGTTGGAGATACGGAGCTTGTTTACCGTTTTCACCTTTAGTTTTTGAAAAGCAGCATCTCCCGGTGACGGCTTGTCAATTATGCATATTGCGTATTAATACTTAATTTTATTTGATTTGCCTGAGCTCGGCTGTTAATCCAAGCACAAACAAGCGGCGCGTGCTTCAGAGCGGAAGAAGAGCTGCCACGTATCGAGAAGACACTGGCCCAAAAGCGCTAAGTCGGAGTAATTAACTCCTTGGTTCACGCTCGGCGGAGAGGGCTCCTCCGTTAATGATTCGATCCACTGAGCCTTTAAATTTGGCCCCGCAGGAACACGAGACGCAAATATGAGGATATGAAAAGCCCCGATACGTTCAAGAGTCTCCGAAAAGTCAGAAGAATCCTCGGGGCCTTGTCTCCGTTTCTGATGAAGTGTGAGATTTGACTGTGGGCCATGTTTTAGAGACAGTAACAGACAGAAGAGAAAAGGAAATGTCAAAATTAAAAGTGTTCAGAATATACAGGGCTCCCACAGGCGAGACACACGGGCTTTTTATATTTAAGAAACTGAAAATGAAGGAAATGAAAGTGGTTTTCTTCCACAGCCTTTGATCTGACGAAGAGTTCATTTATTAAAGATGGAAAAGGAAATAAGTCGGAGTAATTTCTTGTGTTTTTGAGATTCCTCTTCGTTGTGGAGGGTATTTTTGACAGTAATGCCTCAAATATCCATCCAGAGAGAAAATAAATATCATTTAAACCAACTCTGATGCCACATCGAAACTGTGTAAGACTTAATTTACACCGTTCTGAACTCACCTGTTCATGAACTCACCTTCACCATGAATTCACACTTTATTACTTATTCACTTTATGTCTATCATTTATATTCCATTGAAAATGTGAAGCTAAACACTGCTCTGTTGATTGGACCAGAGCTAATCCTCAAGACAGAATGAGAAGTGAAAGGAAAAACATTAAACTGTTTTCTTAAATAAAATATTCCTCTTTTTTGTGATAAACATGTTTAGTGTTGTTCTTTTTTCTGAAGACGAAGCTAACGTTTATTAGCATCAACTGTTTACGGTTTCAAAATCTTGATTCATGATTTAAAACATTGTATTTGACTAAATTACAGGGGATTTCCTCTGTTTTCTAAATTTATTTTAAAGCTCACATCCTCTTTTAGTCAGTTTGAGCTCCTGCCTCTAGTTGGCGCTGTAGAGTTCCACTTGAACTAAAGCATAAATGAATTTGAAACATGCAACTCATTCTGGAGATAATTCATTTGAACAAGACAATAGTCAGTTCTATATTTTATATTTAAATTACTGGCTTTAATTAACTCCAGTAAAACATTTCGAATGCTTTTATCTCAGTTTTGAGCTGTTTATACAGGCCATGATGGGAGTGAGTGCATTGAAAAACTATTCTATAAAGACATCACCTGTTTGACGAAGCTGAGGAGGAACAAGAAGCAGATTCAGTCAAATACAGAACTGTGCACAGGTTTTATTCAGGTGTGAATATATAAATCTATAGGATATTTTATACAGTCTCCTGCTTTTTAAATCCACACCTGAATAAACATCTGCTCCGTTCTGTATGATGCTCACTCAGATCTTGTTTTAGATACAAACCTAACCCTCTTTTGGAGTGACTCTAAAGTAAAATATCAACGCCAGTAGAAAGATTTATTCTCCCCAAACGTCATCCAGAAGCTTAAATATTCACTTTCAAAGTCTGTTGAATCAAAGCAAACTTCACTGACCACACTTCTCCGTTTGAGTATTTGATCGTATTTGATCCAAAGGTATTCACTGGGATTTAATTTGTCACATTTCAAATTAAAACTGTCAAATCTCGTGCTTTAAAACCTAAAGAACAGAGCCTCCGCAGCTGGGTTTGAATCAGGGCCGTCGTCATATCTCCACAATGAACACGTATCAGCGTCGAGCGGCCGTTTCATCTCCAACACTTCAAAAGGCTTCATGCAACATTTAGCAGTGTTTTAGCGGCGCCTGCAGCGACAGCGAGGTGACAGGCCCCGCTCCAAACAGCGCTCAGCCCAGGGATTCAGAGCCGAGCAGCCGCCAGAAACCTCCACGGAACCAGAGACCAGGCTTTGAGATCCACAGAGGTGCATGTGTTAGAGGGGACGGAAACGGGTCAAATCTGGACTAAACTGGGACTAAACATGGACTAGAGACAGGATTAAACCAGGACTAACACTCGGGGACAAAAAAAGACCAACTAGGACTAAATTTAGACTAAACCAAGGTCTAAATAAGGTCTGAGCTGGGACTTAATCCTGGTCTTAACCAAGGACTAAACCAGGACTAAAGACAGGACTAGACCAGGTTTAAAACAAGACTAAAGCTAAATCTTAGACTAAAATCTGGACCAAACTAGGACTAAACATGGACCAGAGACAGGATTAAACCAGGACTAACACTCAACAAGACCAACTAGGACTAAATTTGGACTAAACTAGACTTAAACTAGGGGCTTAATTAAGGTTTAACTGGATTAAAACTTGGACTAAACATGGTCTAGAAGTAGGATTTGTCTGGGACTAAAGCCAAGAGGAAACCAGGACTATATTCTGGAACAAAGTGGGACCAACTAGGACTAAATCTGGACTAAACCAAAGGCTAAATAAAGTAATAAAAATCCTGGTCTTAACCTTGAACTAAAGCAGGATTAAAACAAGACCCAAACTCAGGAGTAAAACCAAGATTAAAGAAAGACCAAGAAGAAAAAGTAAAACTAAAGCTTGGACTAAACCAGGACTAAACCAGGACTAAAGCAAGACTGAGCAGATTTAAATAAGGATTAAACAGAGCTAATCCTTAAACTAGAACTGGGACTAGTCCAGGACAAAACGAAGACTAAAACAGACTAAACCTGGACAAAGAAACACCTGGAATTAAAATAAAGACCAAGATCTGGACTAAAACCAGGCTTAAAAATATCAAACCAAGACAAAACTGTCTCTGAAACAATTAAATCCAGAGGTTTAAACCAGGACTAAGTCAAAGCTAAAACAAAGATAAAAAGACTAAAGATTAAACCAGGTCTAAACTAGGAATAAAACAAGGATCAAAACAAACATTTGTATTAAAATAAAGACTAAATCAAAAATAAAACCTGGACTAAACTAGTTCTAAACCATGGACCAGAACCAAAGACCAAACCAGGACTAAACCAGGACTAAACCAGGTCCAGAAACCAGGACTAAACCAGGTCTAAACCAGGACTAAAGTGGATTTAAAATAAAAACCAAACACAGGAATAAACCCAGAATAAAACTACGACAAAAAACAAGACTAAACTGAGATTACTGAGCTTTAACTAGATTTACTAATTTATTAACTATGACTGGGACTAAACCAGGACTAAACCAGGTCTAAACCAGGTCTAAACCAGGACTAAACCAGGTCTAAACCAGGACTAAACCAGGTCTAAACCAGGTCTAAACCAGGACTAAACCAGGACTAAACCAGGTCTAAACCAGGTCTAAACCAGGACTAAACCAGGACTAAACCAGGTCTAAACCAGGTCTAAACCAGGACTAAACCAGGACTAAACCAGGTCTAAACCAGGTCTAACCCAGGTCTAACCCAGGACTAAACCAGGACTAAACCAGGTCTAATCCAGGTCTAACCCAGGTCTAAACCAGGTCCAGTTTATTTTCTGAATAAAACAAGCTTCATCCAAACTCCTTGCAGCTTTAAACAGTGAATCTTTTATAATAAATAGTTTGTTGTGACTGGTCTGAACCTGAGCCTCAGACGAAGGTTTCCGGTCTTTGCTGCGTCTTGCATCAGTTTGAGTCGAGTGTCTCTGTCTCGAATCCGACAACAACACAACGGCAAAAGAAAGACTGGGTTTATACAACGCACCGGCTCCAAATATGAGACAATGAGAGGAAACAGAGAGGATTATGGGTAAAATATGGAAAGGTCTCATAAAGCCATCCTCATTTTAGATTAAAACTGTTATGATTGGTCTGAGCTCCGTGGAGTTCACTTCAATAAACTTTCACAGTCTTTAGAGATTTAGAAAAGACTTGAGGAAACAAGATTTTACCCACAATTCCCACAATTCCCAGTCGGGCAAAGTCTGCACTAGTTGTGAGAGGAACAGACCCAAATCTCACAGATGTTTGAGTTTTTTTGAGTATAATGTGATCACAGACTCAACTGTAAACACGTTCTGCCGACGGCCAATGAAAAGAGAGGCTGGGAAACAGGAAGTAGAGTCAGAAACGACGGGAAGTAGAGTCAGAAACGACAGGAAGTGGAGTCAGAAATGACAGGAAGTAGAGTCAGAAACGACGGGAAGTAGAGTCAGAAACGACAGGAAGTAGAGTCAGAAACAACAGGAAGTGGACTCAGAAACGACAGGAAGTAGAGTCAGAAACAACAGGAAGTGGACTCAGAAACGACAGGAAGTAGAGTCAGAAACGACAGGAAGTAGAGTCAGAAACAACAGGAAGTAGAGGGAATATCAAAACAACGATGGAGGTGATTCCTCAGGAGCAGGCGTTAAGAGTGTGATCCCAGTCTTTAGTCGAGTTAGTGTTTACTCCAGTTTAACAAACTGACGACTGAAAAACTGTGGAAAGAGAGCGACATGTTAAAGAGTAAACAAACAGACCAGTTGGTGGCGCTGTTCTCTATCGTTGTTTTGATATTCCTCTACTTCCTGTCTTCTTCTGACTCTACTTCCTGTTTCCAGCCTCTGTGTTTGTTGTGGGTCTGGGATCAGTGTCATTCCTGGATTTGATGCAGCAACACCACAACAAACAGTTTTTAATATTCACTCGATCTATTTTACACTTTGTAATTTAAATACAGCCTTATATTTATGTCTCAGTTAAAGCAGCGCGGTGTAACATTCATCCAGCAGAGGGCGCAGATCCCAGCAGCGGGCGGCCATTTTTACCAGTAAAGTTGTTTATTACAGTAAGTTAGTTAGATAAACTAGTTAGATTTAAATAAATGACATCACAGATGAACTCCTCCAACTATTTCTAGCGACAATAAAGTAAATGTTGTTTTTATGATGTTTTTCTTCATTCTTTCTTGTATTTTTAATTCATCATAAAGATAGCACACATCTGTACTTTTTTTCTGAGTTTTTTCCAAAGACGCCAGCTCCATGAACGAACACAGCCTCACAGTGA
>CM072152.1:26486052-26498790 GCA_036850595.1 Rhyacichthys aspro | reverse complement strand
TTTGATCCTGAGGCCAAACGACAGACTGCTCAGCCTCGTGTCCGTTTATTTGGCGGCGTTAATTAGCTCGGTGTTCTCCCTCTCGGTCCTCTCCGTCAGCGGCCCCTGGACACACATCTTTCATGTCCGAGCCTCGGGGACGGAGCCTTGTTTGTCTTTAATTGGCATTGTTCGCGATCGTTAGCTCACCGCGCGCTAATTTGGAGCGTTTCAGCCGAGAGAGAGCGAGAGACGCCGTGATGCTGTCACCGATTAATTAACGGAGACGGCGTCTGTCAGAAGAAGATGGAGGTAATTAAAACAGAGGCCGCTCGAGCCGAACCGAGATGACCCAGATTAATAAAGAGGGAGGAGCCAAATGAGACGGAAATAAAACACTTTGAGCTTATTCCTGAAGCTACTTTTGATCTGGTTATTACCAAACAGTCGATTTCATATGAGTGTGACATCAGAAGAATGCCCTAAATCTATTTTATTTTTATTATTAATGAAGGTTTGTAATAAGTACTGCCCAGAAAACAGTCAAAGCCATTCAGTTCAGATCATGAAAATCATATTTGGGGCAATTAAAGTAAGTGTCCTATTAATTTATTTCAGATTTCACTTACATCACCAGCTTCACTCTCCATTTAAACAAGGCATGATGGGAGTGAGTGCATTGACCAGACCTTTTTTGTTCATAAAGACATCAGTCCAGATGCTGAGACTGTGAAGAGTTTAGTCAAAGGTCTCTAGAATCTGTCCATGTCTCTGTAAACCTCTGCTGAACATAACTCCCATTTTCCACTGAAGGTGTCTCTGCTGTTTATCTTTAAGCGCATCCAGATTTTCAAAATAATACAAAAAAATACAGACTAATTTTCTTTATTCGAATATTTACACATTTATACACACGATTAAGCTTTAAATGCAGTAAAAAAGGCAAAAACAAAGCTTTTTTCTGGCCAAGCAATCTCAAACTAAACTTGTTTTCTTCTTCTTCTTCTTCTTCTTCTTCTTCTTTTTCTTCTTCTGAATAAACTGTTGTTTTGGTCCAAACACGTCTTTATCGATGGCTTTTATCGCACCGTCTCATGATTCCTGAACATGCTCAGAGCTGCTCGCGGCAGAGACACATGCAGTGGATAAAAGTCTGAAGTGTAGAAAATGAGCTCAAATCCTCCTCAAATAAACTCGGTCTCTGTTGGAGCTGGATCTGCTGAAACCGGATTAAATAAAGAGACGTAATCTGAGTTTAAACATGAGACAGACGTAATAAGAAGGCAGGATTCTTTTAGTGGGAGTATATCTGTGGTTTACACTGAGATATTTACGTTATATTCTGTGGTAGCCTCGCTGTCGTCTGCAGGAAGAGCCTGAAGCTGGTCGGGATCCAGCTCTGTCCCGGGATACCTCTCATTTGTCCTACTGTGTCTTCTCTAGTTATTCTCCGTGCTCTGTCTTTACCTCTGTCCTAAAGCTCCTTACTCTCTTCAGGAGTCAAACCCACGGTGGTAGAATAAAGTTTAGATTAGACTTTACTGATGCCACGATGGGGAAATCACACGTGACGACGGATTTAGAAAATATCAAGCATCTCTCGGGTTTCATTAGTCAAAAACATCATAAAAAACAACATGCTTTTTCTTTTTAATGCATGCACACTTCTGTCTAACGCTGCACTTGTCTGTGAGCCGTGAGCCGCTGTGGGATCAATAAAGTGGATTTGATCTAAAGGAACTCACACAATGACGAGAGAATATGAGTAAAGCAGAGATAATAGATGTGTGTAAGTGGTTTCGTGGTTTAGACTGTGTTGAAATCCTTGTAAAACATCTCGTCGGCTCGTCCTGTCTGCGCTCGTCTCCGTTTGTGGTCACGTGACGGCTCCTCAGGTGACGTCCGCCCACGCCCCGCTCTCCTCTTCGTCACGCATGGCTCTGTTTGTTTGTTTGTTGTTTGGTTAATTGCGGGGCCCGGCTGACACCCGAGCGGCGCCGGTGTCGTACGGCTCCGTGCACCTCACACCGAGTCAGAAATAAGAGAAAAAAACGGCGCTCTTTCACCGCAGACGTTAGCCCCCTGTGTGCAATTAGCTCGTCTTTACCGTCCTCCCCGAGCGCGTGAAGGACGGCAGGTAAACAAACGCAGCGGCCCGGAGCAGAACCGGCGCCGGGTTCACCGTACAAGAGCTTTATTAAAACAGACGGAGAGCAGAGCCGAGCAGGTGACAGCTGTGGACTCGGGATAATTCTCGACAGGAGCCCGTAGTGTCTGGGCCTTTTACAATAAACTTTAATGTCCCCGAAGGAAAGACGTGCACGATATAAATATGTGTATGGTTTTTCTTTTTGAGGACTGCCTTCTCGTCTACAGCCCGTCATGAAAGCTCCAGTGAACCGTGGTCCGGACCGAACTGAACCGAAGTCTGACTCGTCTGAGAAACTTTAACAATAGTTTGGACTTTACCAACTCAAAGAACAGAGGAAGGAAAAGGTGGAAACGTTTGTCTTGCTTTACTCCTGGATTAGCTCTGGTTCAGTCCAGTTTTAATCCTGGATTAGCCTTGATTTAGTCCAGTTTTAGTGCTGGATTAGCCGTAGCTTTAGTCCTGGATTAGCTTTACCTTTAGTCCTGGATTAGCCGTATCGTTAGTCCTGGATTAGCTGTAGTTTTAGTCCTAGTTTTAGTCTGCTTTAGTCCTGGGTTAGACGTAGCTTTAGTCCTGGTTTAGTCCAGTTTTAGTCCTGGATCAGCTGTAGTTTTAGTCCTAGCTTTAGTCCTGGATTAGCTTTACCTTTAGTCCTGGATTAGCCGTACCTTTAGTCCTGGATCAGCTGTAGTTTTAGTCCTGGATCAGCTGTAGTTTTAGTCCTGGATTAGCCATAGTTTTAGTCCTGGATCAGCTGTAGTTTTAGTCCTGGATCAGTTGTAGTTTTAGTCCTGGATTAGCTGTACCTTTAGTCCTGGATTAGCTGTAGTTTTAGTCCTGGATTAGCTCCAGTGACAGTCCTGTAGTCGTCCTGTTGTTGGACTCGTCATAAACAGATGGAACAGACTGGATCCTCGTCTTGAGCCTGTTGCTAGCGTCAGAGCTAATATTGTGCTAACCTCCTGTTTCTGTGTTTTATCAGAGCTCAGACGGAAGCTGTGAGGAGCAGAGTCAACACCGACAGCTGCTGCCGATGTCCCGCCGTCTTCAGACTCCAGAGAAGAAGAAGAACACAGGAACAACAACAACAGCAGAAGAAGAAGAAGAGGCGCTGGTCTGTAAACAGCAGACGTCTGTGAGAGCTGCTCCGACACCGTTCAGACCAAGAACAGGACCTAAACCAACTCTGGACCAGGAATAAACCAGAGTCAGGATTAAACCGGGTCTGAACCGTGGTTATTCCATCGAAAAGGTGCCATTTGCTTCTTTCATCTTTTTTCATCACTGAATATGATAAACCACACATTTAACGACACTAATTGTTTAATGGTCAATGTCAGAAAGCTGTTGAAACAGAAGATTTTATTTCTTTTCTTTCTGTTACTTAATCTCTTGAGTGATTTTAAAAGCATATTAAAAGGTATATTAATCATTTTCTTTGTATTTCCCACTGAAAAGCATATCCAAATTATTGAAATGACCTAAAACATCACTTTTTCTGTGTCTGACTTTGTTTATTCCAGGTTCAGAAATGATTTAGTCCCTGTTCTTTGCAATTTTACAATCTCAAACCAGGAATAAACTAAAACCAGGACAAACTTTCAGACAAAATCAAGCTTCATTTGAGAAAACAAAGTGTTTTTCTTTTGATTTTGACAGAGTTTAGCTCCACCTTCCACTGACTGGGGCCCAGAAGGTGAAGGGTCAATATTACTGTACGATGGTGCAATTATAGTGTTGTCTTAAATATTATAATGAATGAGTGAGAACAGGGACGTGCACTAAAGGATGTTGCAGACACAGATCATCAGCAATAATACATAATCAATAAAGAATACTGTACATTTATTGAGATTCAAGCATTCTGAGTATTAATATTGATCTTTCCAATGAAGAACAAAACAAAAAAACTGAAAACAACACATGCTTTCATTAGTTTTTGTGACGCATCATTAAGAGACACATATTTAAGCTGCAAACTCATATTCAGTAAGTTCTTTATTGTAATATATTTATGATAAAATATGTAATTAATACTAAACAAGCGTGCTCAGATGTGATTTGTCTCTTCTAAACTCCTCCGTGACCCTGAGCTGTAGCTGGACTTTAACTTTTTCGACTCTAAATCCAGTAAAAACAGGAGCAGTTTGAACAAAGCCTCTCATATATTTATTCCTTTTTCCTGTTCTTTGTTTTCCCAGAGCAGCTAATCGCACGTAACTCCTCCGTGTTTCCAGCTAACGTTAATATTCGATGAGGCTTTAAGTAACTATTGTTGTTCGCGGCTCCATTAACTATTCATCCGCTCTAAGTGAGGTGCATCGTGGGAAAACAGCGCGGACTTAAGCTGTTTTTGAGGGAAAAGTAATGGCAAACACTGCAAAAATGAGAAAGTGGTCTTAAGTAGAAGGTCTCCTGTGACTATAGACTCAGAGTTGATTTAAAATCCCAGAGCTTTGACGAAAACAGGAAGAAGATTCATGAGAAGAGTCTGAAAAGAGATGAAAAAGTGGGTTTGGGTTTAAAATAAACGCTTAAGAAGAAGAAAAGTGCTGCTGTAACTAAATGAGTTCTGAAGGAGATTTATAGCTGTCATTAAGAAAAGTGTTACTAAAATGACATTTAATTTTCATTTTAAATTGTCGATTGTAAAAGCAGGTCTAAACCAGGTCTAAATCAGGACTAAACCAGGGCTAAACCAGGTCTAAACCAGGTCTAAACCAGGTCTAAACCAGGTCTAAATCAGGACTAAACCAGGTCTAAACCAGGACTAAACCAGGTCTAAACCAGGACTAAACAGGACTAAACCAGGTCTAAACCAGGACTAAACCAGGACTAAACCAGGACTAAACCAGGTCTAAACCAGGTCTAAACCAGGTATAAACCAGGTCTAAACCAGGTCTAAACCAGGTCTAAACCAGGACTAAACCAGGTCTAAACCAGGTCTAAACCAGGACTAAACCAGGTCTAAACCAGGACTAAACCAGGACTAAACCAGGTCTAAACCAGGTCTAAACCAGGACTAAACCAGGACTAAACCAGGTCTAAACCAGGTCTAAACCAGGTCTAAACCAGGTCTAAACCAGGTCTAAACCAGGTCTAAACCAGGACTAAACCAGGTCTAAACCAGGTCTAAACCAGGTCTAAACCAGGACTAAACCAGGTCTAAACCAGGTCTAAACCAGGACTAAACCAGGTCTAAACCAGGTCTAAACCAGGTCTAAACCAGGACTAAACCAGGTCTAAACCAGGACTAAACCAGGTCTAAACCAGGTCTAAACCAGGTCTAAACCAGGTCTAAACCTGGACTAAACCAGGTCTAAACCAGGTCTAAACCTGGACTAAACCAGGACTAAACCAGGACTAAAGCCACAACAGGAGATCATAATTGAGGTGAGATAAATGGACATAACATTGGTTTCAGTTTCACTTTGATCAGTTTGTTTATTACTTGTGTCTCATGGAAATTCACCTCAAAGCTGTCAGAAAGAGCTTATATATTTTCTGTTTCCACCTTCGATAGGAGTTGTTTGTTCTTCTTTTACTGTATTTATTCCATCCTCTGACGTCACGTAATGTTCTTAGTTTTAATGAATAACCCTCTGAACTCTCAAACCTGAGGGAAACTCCGGCTCTCACTGAAGCGAGGAGAGTCCCATATTTCAGCGAGCGGCCGTGAATACCAGCGCCGGCCTAATGGATTACCTCATTTATGCAATAACCAGTATTTTTTAATTATAGTTATTTATTGGGCGTGCGTTTGCGGCGTGGGCTGTGATTCACGAGCGCTGAGTCGGGCCTGAGGTCGCGGCCGGACCCGGTTTATAAACGCTGACGGAGGAATTAGCGCCGCGGCACTTCATCATCAGAGCGAAGGAAAACAGCTCACATCAGAGAGAAGAAGGAACGAAGAGAGGAGAGTTTCACAGGCGTTATTACAGTCTGAGAACTCCAAAACCAAATGTAAGGAAGTCTGCCGGTCCTGTCATAACATCAATGTATTATTAGAACTGGATTCAAGATTTGTTTTGGATGTTTATTTTGATGCATGAGCTCCACTTCTTGAGTTCCTTTTTCTGTCCCTGTCTCAGACTCTCCTCCAAAAGCAGAACTGCTCCTGCTTCTCTTTTATTAAAAAATAAAACCAGAACAATTTTTCCTCTGTGTTTTCTGTTCCTGAATAGAGGTTCTCATCTATTACAATCCTTTAGAATAAACAGTAGATGAATCATAACGAGAGAAATGATTGATTTTAGAATAAACTATTTGGGTTTAAATCATTTTCACAACAAGAAGAAAACACACGTGAGACACTAGTATCTGAAATAATAAAGCTACTTTCACAAACATCCTACGCCTCATAAACAGTCTGGAGCAGTTTACTTCATTACATTTGGATATAAACTGGAGCTTCCTCGAGGCTCTTCCCTGAAGCAGACCTTCAGGCCTGGTCTCAGTCCTTCTCTGGTGTTTCGTGTCTGATCCGAGCCTTATTCCCGTCGAGTCGCTGCATGTTTAATGAGAGACACGACTCCGGTGTTTGGCAGCGAGCGATGACACCAGACGCCTTTACCCACGAGCCCCTGCTCCGGTGTTTGTCGACAGTAAACAACCCCCCCCCACCTCCTCCTCTTCTCGGTGTAGTTCTGTCCCGGTGTTGACTCAAACAACTGTCCTGTTTGTGCACTGTAAAAAAATACTGTCACCGTTTTGTCGTAGCTCTGTCCACATGAAAACCATCTTAAACAGCTGTGGAGTGTTTATGTCGGACAATCCTTTTACTTTTTACACTGCCATCTCCAGGAATAAACTTTACTCTTTTCATGGACACGTCAAACTAAAACTACTGAAAAAGATCAGCTGTAAAGAACCAACAGGTTCTGCCTCTGTCTCGATTTTAGATTTGTCCAGGTTATGTTCAACAAACTGAACCTGATCTTTCTCTTCTTGTTGGAAAATGGTTCAAAACCAAATAGTTTATTGTAAAATCAATAATTTGTGTAAAAACAGTCTTTCTGATCCATCTCCTGTTTATTGTAAGGGATTGTAATAGATGAGAACCTCTATTCAGGAACAGAAAACCTTGGACAATCACATGCTCCAAAAAGGAGCGCTCCCATTGGTCGACACTTGTCACATGACGTTCCAGGAAGTTTAATAGCTGCAGATAAAGTGTATTTTCAGCTGAATATGTCTTTTAACAGAGAAACAGCTGAAAAAAGAAAAGCATCAACAGAGAAAAGGGAGGCAACGTAAAACACAGATAAATACTGTCAATTCAATCACGTAATGTTTAACGAGGAGGAGATAATTGTCGTCCTGACGCTGAAGTCACAGCTAAGCTAACGCTAAACTCTAAACTTCAGTTTGGTCAAATGGATTTTTTTGGAGGAAAAACTGGTCTGGTTTTATTTTCTTTAATAAAAATAATTTTTAATAATTTTTGTCTCCTCTCTCCTTGTCTCCTCTCTCCTCTCTCCTTGTCTCCTCTCTCCTTGTCTCCTCTCTCCTTGTCTCCTCTCTCCTTGTCTCCTCTCTCCTCTCTCCTTGTCTCCTCTCTCCTTGTCTCCTCTCTCCTTGTCTCCTCTCTCCTTGTCTCCTCTCTCAGGTTCAGGTGGATGCAGGTTTAGAGTTTTGAGACCAGTCAGTGACCAGTGCTCTTGACTTGGTCCTGATTAGACGGATCTTTTTGAGCTTTTTATTCAATCTTACAAATGTTTCTCTACGTTTCCACCATGTTTTTCAGCTGTTTCTTATTCATTAGTTGAACCTGGCCTGTCTTTAGTTGTAATTATCTTGGTTTGAGTTCAGACCTGGCTTCATTCAAAACAGAAACACTCCGAGAACTAAACCGTGCCATGTGCTGTTACTTTTTATTTTTTTTATTCCTCGATCTCTGCGCTTGTTGTTGCCAGTTTTCTTGTTGCCAACTCTTTCAAATCAACTCTACAAATGAATTGAAACTGGATTTTGTTTTTAGTGAGTGGAGGATTTGTTTGTGTGAACAGGTACTGGGATGTTCTTTTGTGAAGTACAACAGGATTTAAAGAGTAGAACAAGACACGGTGCTTAATAAAACACAAAGCCTGTTCCGTCTGTTCACAGCGACACCAATTAACTCCCAAACCACCTTCACCGAGGGACCGCGAACGCACCACGCCTCGAACCTGTTCAAAGCACGATTCTGACTCGACGCCGAAGAGGAATCACTCTGAGGAAAAGAACTAATAAATAAAGGAGTTTCTTGGAATGGGGAGGTCTGGAAAACCCTGATTTGGTCCAATAACAGAGAAAAGAGGGTGTATGTGGTGAAGTGAACCTACATAATGTACATTTATATGAATAAAAAAGGAAAAAACTACTGACTCTTACCTAAAAGAGGCAAGTACTCTGAACAAAAGCTGGGTTCTTGTACGATTACTTCACAAACTCACAGAAAACTTCGTATTTCTCTGAACCCACGGCTGGTTTGGACCGATGCTGTGGACTTTTTGCCTCGAGTTACTGCAGTTATAGAGTGTTTTATGTTTAAAGACAACATCAGAATAAATGAATTCACTTTGATAACTCCAAATGGTCAAACATTTTCTTTTCTGTTTTCGATATTCTCTACAAAACAAATACTGACCTCATATTAGCTCTGTTCATTTTTTATTTTGGGTTTGGCTTCTGTCAGTCTTTGGTCCTGGTCCCGGTCCCTCCTGCCCCCTCCTGCCCCGCCCCGGTCCCTCCTGCCCCTCTGGGAGTGTGTTTTCTCTCGTCTGAAGCCCATTAGCGGCTGATAGATAGCGATCGCTGGCGGCTGTTTGTCTAATGGCCGACAGGAAGCTGCAGACGCCGAGAGGAGCAGCCATTAGCGAATTAGCGAATTAGCGCCGTGGTCCTGGTCAGAGCTATTATCACACGCTTCTGTTTATGAACTCCACATGTGTCTCAGGCTCTATCTGCTCCATTTATCTGTGAATCATCCCGAAGACCACTCCCTTTAGAGACCTGCTCCAGGGGTCTCTGCTCCAGAAAGGTCTCCTCAGTTCTTTGGATAATGCTGCCTCTAGTGGTTGTTGAATAAATCACACGGCATCATACAAAACAAAACAAAACCCCAAGTGTCTGCTTGAAATAGATTTTATAAATTGTTAAAAGCAAAGGCTGAATACTGAGCCTTGTGCCACACCGTACTTTAGTGAAGCACAGAGAATAACCTGAAGTCCAGTTCCTTAATGCACACACAGTTTTTTTTACACTTTAATCAACTTAAGAGCGTTATCCACAGAGAGATCTGGTGTAAAGAGCTTTTTAGTTAAACTGAGGACACACTACAACACACATGTCAAACTCAAGGCCCGGGGGCCAAATACGGCCCTTTGCAATGTTTCATGTGGCCCTCCAATGCATTTAGTAGGTCATATTTTTGGTACTAAATGGATTTGAACAGGTTTTAGATGGATTTAAATCAGATTAATTTGATTTGTTCATGAAATCTTAAGCTGATTTTTGGGACTAAGATACATATAATATGCTCAAATATAAATAAAATCTGTTCAAATCCATTTTAAACCTGTTCATATCAAATAAAACCTGTTAAAAACCACCTAAAACCTGCTTAAATCCAAATAAAACCTGTTCAAAGCTAACTTTAACCAGTTTAAATCAATTTAAAATGAGTTCAAATCAAAATTAAACCAGTTTCCTTAAATGGAGGAAATTAATGTTAAAGATAACATTTGTAAAACTCAAATGAATATGAAACCTTCCATTCAAAATTTAATAAAAGCTTCCAAATGTCACCATCTCCGGCCCCTGAAAGGATCCTTATTTACTATTGTGGCCCCTCACCATATTGAGTTTGACACCACTGCACTACAAGATCTTTTGCATGATTTTACCCACAATTCCTAGCCTGAATTAGTTGGAAACAGTCGGCAAAAACTCGGAAGTAGAGTCAGAAGAAGAAAGGGAAATCAAAACAGCGATGGAGAACAGAGAGTTTGATGTGTTCAGTCGTCTTTTGTTCAACAGATCCAGGCGTTAAGTCTATGTTGTGTACGTTTTTCAGACTTTTCTAAATCTGTAAAGACTGAAAATGATGAAATGTGTCCCCAGGTGTCGCTGTCACGGGACACAGAAGGTATTTTGGAGCGTGTTCATGCAGCACAGAGCAGCAAGAAAAAGTCAATGATGATATATTTATCTGGAGGCTGCATAATAGATTTATTTTGTAAATAAACTAAGCCTTTTAACAAACCAACGGGCAATTTTTACATCCTGATTTATAAATCAGAGAGAGATTTGAAAAACAAAAGGATCAGATCAGATAGAAATAAAATAAAAAGTGTGGTCCTGATTTTGAAGGAGGAACGTGTTTTCTCCAGATTAGTTTTCAATAAAATAGGGTCATCTTATGTTAAGGCAGATACAGTTACATCAGTTCATTTTTTGCAGCAAAAGTTCGAAAAAAGTTTAAGAATGAAGTGAATTCCAGGTAAAGGAGATGACTATGACAGAAATGAAAGCCTTAGTTACATTTAGAAGATGTTCAGCTTTAAAAGAGCATCCATCTTTAACATTTAGGCTCATTTAGCTCGAACACAAACCGGTCTCCGTTTGATTTGTCGCTCGTATAATCTCTCCACACGGTTCAGTTTTAATCTTTGCGGCCTGTTAAACTGAGTTATTACGTGTTTACCGCAGACAGAGCTCGGTGGAAGTGCTCTTCTCAGCACAAACCCGAGTGTCCCGTTCGCTCCGTCGTTAACCTCTCTCTGCATTAACGTCGCTGTAATGAGTCCCCGTCCCATCCACAGCGTCCCGTCACCGATCTGACGCTAATTTAGATCTAATTAGGGGTTGTTTTTTTTGTTTGAGGCGCCATTATTATGCAGCGAGACGCCGTGGAGCTAACGATGTGTCTCCGATCGAGAGACGAGAGTGAGAAGAGCCAGTCAGCGTTTCTGGAACGGGACAAGAATAATTCACATAACCCAGAGTCCACTGTTTCCTCTGAGACCAACAGACGGTCTGATCCTCAGTCGCCCGTCTCCTCGTTGTGTTCCATGTCCAGTATTTTCAAAAGAGAAAAAGAACCAGCTCTTTTCTTACTTTATATTTACCATTTCTACAAGAGTTGTTTGCGTTACGGTAATGGATGTGTTTGGGGACAGTGTGTTCTCCAGCGTCAGGAGCTAGTTTCAGTTTGTTTGCTCATTTAAAGACGACATGTTTTCTTTTCTTGAAGCTGGAGTGTAAGTGTTGTTTTTCTTCTTTTGTAAACTGTGTAAACGTTGTGTCTTCAGTTCAAACAATGATGAAAGAGGTGAGTCCAAAAACAGATACTGGCTGTTGGCTACACACAGCAAGTTGAACAAAAACAGCAAAATACTATAATATATTGTTGTTAAAACCCAAATAGTTTATTGTAAAAGGAATAATTTGTGGAAAAACTTTTTTTATGATGATATAGAGTATTTTAATAGCTTCTGGAAGAAGGAGCCTGACGCTGAAGTCACAGCTAAGCTAACGATAAGCTAACGCTAAACTTCAGTTTGGTGAAATGTATTAGTATTTTGGAGTATTATTGGTTTTTGAATCCAGTAAAAAGACTTATTACTTATGAATATACCTTGATAACCTGATTGTCTGTGTCTTTTTGGGATCTTGCCTCTTTTATCCAATGAAGACTCCATAAATTGTCTTGTGCTGTTTTCACACTGTTCAAACAAACCCAGAGTTTTGTTTTGTTGTGAATAACCTTTAAATACAACCCTGATTCATTTCTTCTTTTTGTGCTGAGTCATTTGCCTGAAGTCGGGATGAATGCACAGCCACTCTTCGTCTCTCTCTGTTTACTTTTAATGCGACTCGGGAGAGAAGCGCCTCTAAATGAAGTGAAGACAAAGTATGCAAATGAGTAATTAGTTCAATAACGCTTTCACCAAAACATCAGGCCTTAAGCAACTGCTGTGCATCCATTAGCGGCATTAGCATACGCCGCTACGTGATGGATCTGTCCCACACTGAGCTAATGGAGGCTCGGGAATCAACTAAACAGCTAAAAGTCGGGCTCAGAGTGATGTTAAAACGCTCACTTTCAGAAGGAGGGAACCGCACCTTGAGAAAAAGCGAATAATTAAAAACTCGACTAACGACAGGGACTTAAACGTCTTCACGGCTGCGATGAAGAGGAAAACGAAGGAGGAAAACGGTCCAAGGACAAATGTATAGGAAGTTTAAGATACGCCTTGGCAGTTTGGATAAAAAGAGAAAAGTTTAAAGTGACAAAGTGACAAATATGTCGAGGAGTTTAGTTCTGATCTTACAGTAAGGCTATAACAAGACTAAAAAATGTCCTAAAGTCAGATTAAACCAGGTCTAAATCAGGACTAAACCAGGACTTAACCAGATATTAAACCAGGACTTAAGCAGATCCACCAAAAAGGCTTAAATTAAGTCTAAACTGAGGCAAAAATAAAACTTAAACATGGACTAAATTGATCATTATTTAGCTTGTAACCAGGATTAGACAAAACCATCTTGGTTTTGAGACGGGACTCAAGACTGTTTTGTAAATGTCTAGGTCTCGATCCATGGGATTCTTGGATAAAAAGAAA
>CM072152.1:26484678-26485952 GCA_036850595.1 Rhyacichthys aspro | reverse complement strand
CACTCAGACCAACTCAGCCCTACTCCAGACTTATTCTACTACGCTCTACTCAGCTCCGTTGATAAACAGACCTGGCCTCATCTGTCACAGACTTGGCATTTTCAGGGAGTTTTTCTAAATTAAAAAAACTAAACTAAACTGATAAATCTATTGGAACATGTTTGAGGTCGTTTGGATAAAAACACAAACCTGAATGAGTCATGTGTTTATTTCAAAATGGCTGGTGAATGTTAAAATAAAGGCAAAGAAAGTCATTTAAATATATTTTTGATTTAAAATTTAACAAATATTCTTGAAAAACATTTTGATCACACAACATTTAAATTCTGAAGTTAATGTGAGAGCAGATCCAGACCAGACTGAAGGGATTCAACACAAGAAACGTTCCCGATGAGTCCCAGTTTTTTGGGTTTGAACCTGTCTCTAAAACCAGTCTCCTGTGAATAAACTCAACAAACAGCAGCAGTAACATTTGGAGCTCGACGGGAAACGTTTGGACCTGGTTCAGATTCAGAGAGAGTCCCACAGAAACAGATCAATCACAAAACACTGTCTCCATCAAAACAAACACTGAGCTCCATCAGAGACGAGACAGTCCTGTTTAGTCCATGTTCAACACTCATTCAACTGGTTCAAATGGAAAGTAAATGTGAAAAATAAATCTCCGAGGCTTTCTTTGAATTAAAATAAAATAAAAAGCCTTTATTTAATCCTAGCTGAATAAAGTTAAAACATTGTTCTAAATCATATCTGAATCAGGACTAAATCAAGTCAAAATTAAACTTAAATCAAGATCAAACCTGGATCTGGTTTAATCTGATTTTAGTTTTGGTCCAAGTAGGTTTTAGACCTGGTTCTTGTCCTGGTCTAAGTCTGATTAAAACCAAGGTTAATCTTAGTTTAGTTTTTAGTCTTTGTTTTTGTTTCTTTTTCTGATTTAACTGTGACGAAAATGATTCTTCCACAAAATTAACACTGGTTTAAAGCTAGTTTTTCATCAGTTTTTTCCCAGTTTGATTTCTGTTTGTTTGTATTCTGGTTTTTACTTCTTTAAATAAATGATTTTCTTCTTCAGTCTTACCTTTGCGTCTCATGGAACCCGTTTTTCTTCAGATTCGTTTCCATTCCTGGCCTCTCTCTCTTTTCTCGCGACCTTTAAAACCGGGCTCATTATTATAACCTGACACTGACATCTTATGGACTTTAATAAAGAAATGAATATGTCCCATTTGTCTGGGGTTAGTCTCGCTCCTCTTTCTTTTGTCAGATTAAAT
>CM072152.1:26467178-26479678 GCA_036850595.1 Rhyacichthys aspro | reverse complement strand
GAGCAGGTTTTAGATGGATTTGAACAGGTTTTAGATGGATTTGAGCAGGTTTTAGATGGATTTGAACAGGTTTTAGATGGATTTGAACAGGTTTTAGATGGATTTGAACAGGTTTTAGATGGATTTGAGCAGGTTTTAGATGGATTTGAACAGGTTTTAGATGGATTTGAACAGGTTTTAGATGGATTTGAACAGGTTTTAGATGGATTTGAACAGGTTTAGATGGATTTGAACAGGTTTTAGATGGATTTGAACAGGGTTTAGATGGATTTGAACAGGTTTTAGATGGATTTGAACAGGTTTTAGATGGATTTGAACAGGTTTTAGATGGATTTGAACAGGTTTTAGATGGATTTGAACAGGTTTTAGATGGATTTGAACAGGTTTAGATGGATTTGAACAGAGTTTAGATGGATTTGAACAGGTTTTAGATGGATTTGAACAGGTTTAGATGGATTTGAACAGGTTTTAGATGGATTTGAACAGGTTTTAGATGGATTTGAACAGAGTTTAGATGGATTTGAACAGGTTTTAGATGGATTTAAACAGAGTTCAGATGGATTTGAACAGGTTTTAGATGGATTTGAACAGGTTTTAGATGAATTTGAACAGGTTTTTGTTGGATTTGAACAGGTTTTACTTGAGTTTGAACAGGTTTTAGTTGGATTTGAACAGGTTTTACTTGAGTTTGAACAGGTTTTAGTTGGATTCAATCAGGTTTTAGTTGGATTTGAACAGGTTCTGCTTTAATCCTGGTTAATCCCATCCTTATTTCTTTGTTCTTTATTAAAGTCAGTTTCTCAGAAACTCAGTTTTCTGGTTCCCGGTCCTTCTCTCGTGGTACTTTCTCTCGTGGTACTCTCTCTCGTCGTTCTTCTTCTCGTCGTACTCTCTCTCGTCATACTTCCTCTCGTCGTTCTTCCTCTCGTCGTACTCTCTCTCGTGGTACTCTCTCTCGTCGTACTCTCTCTCGTCATACTTCCTCTCGTCGTTCTTCCTCTCGTTGTACTCTCTCTCGTGGTACTCTCTCTCGTTGTACTCTCTCTCGTCATACTTCCTCTCGTCGTTCTTCCTCTCGTGGTACTCTCTCTCGTCGTACTCTCTCTCGTCGTTCTTCTTCTCGTCGTACTCTCTCTCGTCATACTTCCTCTCGTCGTTCTTCCTCTCGTTGTACTCTCTCTCGTGGTACTCTCTCTCGTTGTACTCTCTCTCGTTGTACTTTCTCTCGTGGTACTTTCTCTCGTGGTACAGTTGTATTTTGCTCGGGTCATGATTTTTCAAACGAAGTGCGTCTGTAAATCAGTCTGTCCTGATTCAGCAGCAGTTTTCATAACGAGGCCGTTTGTCTCAGAGCGATCTGTCTCTGACGCCGTTCGCTGCTTGAGTCTCGATGATCCACACTCGGCTGGTCTAGACCTGGTTTAACCCAGACTTAAACCTGTTTAGTGCCGACTGGAGCCAAGGGTTTGGACTAATTTAACCTTCATTTAGTCCCATAGGTTTATTTCAGGTTTTGTCACAGTTTTAGTCCCAGTTTAGTCCTGGATCTGGTTCTGGTTTGAGGAGCTGTGTGAGTAAGTGTCTTTCCTCCATCAGTGAGTTTCTGGAGTTTATTCCCTTTTTATATCAACAATAAGGGTCTGACTTGGTCATTTCAACAGGCTTTAGATGGATTTGAACAGGTTTTATTTGGGTTTGATCATGTTTTAGATGGATTTGAACAGGTTTTAGATGGGTTCAAACAGGTTTTGGATAGTTCTGAAGAGGTTTTAGTTGGATTTGAGCAGGTTTTAGTTGGATTTGAGCAGGTTTTAGTTGGATTTTAACAAGTTCTTGTGGGCTAAACAAATAATGGGAAAGTTATGATGGACCTGATCAGGTTTTAGGTGTATTTGAACCCATTTAAGTTGGACTAGAACAGGTTTTAGTAGGATTTGAGCAGGTTTTAGTTGGATTTGAGCAGGTTTTAGTTGGATTTGAGCAGGTTTTAGTTGGATTTGAGCAGGTTTTAGTTGGATTTGAGCAGGTTTTAGTTGGATTTGAGCAGGTTTTAGTTGGATTTGAGCAGGTTTTAGGTGTATTTGAACCCATTTAAGTTGGACTAGAACAGGTTTTAGTAGGATTTAGACAGATTTCAGATAGACCTTTAGTTAAAGGAGACAGAGCAGAATCCTTTCCTTTAAATACATTAGATTTTAACAATTTTAATCCAAATCTTTCCATAATATAAACACAAGCCCATCCAGTCCATCCTGAGTAAATAAATGAAAGAGACGGAGGTAAATCCTGTCGAGGCGGGACAGAGTCAAGGCTGAACCCGGTCTTCCTCAGACCTTCCCCCGTCCTTTAACTCCTGCTGTTACACCTGAACGAGTCCTGATTGAACCGGAGCCGACGGCGCCCGCTGCAGCCATCGACACGCCGTAAATCTGAGAGATGACGCTTTTATCACCGCTCCGGCCCGGGACGGTTTTAACCAGCACCTGAAGAACCAGCCCCGGGACGGATTTAACCAGCACCTGAAGAACCAGCCCCGGGACGGATTTAACCAGCACCTGAAGAACCAGCCCCGGGACGGTTTTAACCAGCACCTGAAGAACCAGCCCCGGGACGGTTTTAACGTCTAAAGAACCAGCCCCGGGACGGATTTAACGTCTAAAGAACCAGCCCCGGGACGGTTTTAACCAACGCCTGAAGAACCAGCCCCGGGACGGTTTTAACATCTAAAGAACCAGCCCCGGGACGGATTTAACGTCTAAAGAACCAGCCCCGGGACGGATTTAACGTCTAAAGAACCAGCCCCGGGACGGATTTAACCAACGCCTGAAGAACCAGCCCCGGGACGGTTTTAACATCTAAAGAACCAGCCCCGGGACGGATTTAACCAACGCCTGAAGAACCAGCCCCGGGACGGATTTAACGTCTAAAGAACCAGCCCCGGGACGGTTTTAACCAGCGCCTGAAGAACCAGCCCCGGGACGGATTTAACCAGCACCTGAAGAACCAGCCCCGGGACGGTTTTAACCAGCGCCTGAAGAACCAGCCCCGGGACGGTTTTAACCAGCGCCTGAAGAACCAGCCCCGGGACGGATTTAACCAACGCCTGAAGAACCAGCCCCGGGACGGTTTTAACCAACGTCTAAAGAACCAGCCCCGGGACGGATTTAACGTCTAAAGAACCAGCCCCGGGACGGTTTTAACCAGCGCCTGAAGAACCAGCCCCGGGACGGATTTAACCAGCACCTGAAGAACCAGCCCCGGGACGGTTTTAACGTCTAAAGAACCAGCCCCGGGACGGTTTTAACGAATGACAGGATTGGACTTTTTAAAAAACGAGTGATATTAACTGAAAACTGGTTAGAAACCTGTTAAAATCCAACTAAAACCTGTTAAAATCCAACTAAAACCAGTTAAAATCCAACTAAAACCTGTTAAAATCCAACTAAAACCAGTTAAAATCCAACTAAAACCAGTTAAAATCCAACTAAAACCTGTTAAAATCCAACTAAAACCTGTACAAATCCAAATAAAACTTGTTCAAATTCAACTAGAACCTGTTTAAATCAAAGTAAAACATGTTCAAATCCATCTAAAACCTGTTGAAATTCAACTAGAACCTGTTCAAGGGCCACATAAAACATTGCAAAGGGCCTCATTTGGCCCCTGGGCTTGAGTTTGATTTGTCTCCAGATTTTAATGGCAGGTCTGAAGAGGGTCCAGAGCTGTGTTCAGGGTCTTCCAGAACATTTCTCGTCTGTATTGAATCAAAGCTGATTTAAACGTCTTGTATTTACATCGTGTGGTAGACTCTGGTTTAAAGCAGGTTTATTGAGTTTTGTCCCGAGGCTGATTCTCCGTCGTGTGATGGAGGAAGCTCTGGAGGAGACGGTGTTTAGTGTGGATCTGACAGAGTTCACACTCACAGGTGAGAACAGGCTTTGATGGATTTTTAACACCAGAGTCTGAGCCCGGGTTTAATCCTGGCTTTTGTTCTGAGAAAGAGACGACTTCAAAAGGTCACACTCTGGAGAAACTCAGAGGAAAGTGAAGAGTGTGGCCTGCTCTGAACCCAGGATTAAACTCAGCTCAATTATTCATCTTTCATCAGGTTTAACGCCACAGTCCACAGGAAAGTCTGACAACTGCATCAACTCTACCTGAGTCTGTGATTGAACCTGACAAAAGGAAGGGTTTTTATTTTATGAACTCTGGATTCTGTTCTCAGGAGACGAGGGCCTTGATGGAGATTTGTGTGAATAAAAAAGACAGAAACTCCAAACAGTTTTCAATAATAAAGGTTGACATCAGTTTAATCAGTTGAATTATATAAAAAGCAGAGTAATAATGCACTGGGGCCCCTCAGGGAGCATTAACTCGTCTAAACAATGTATGATTTCAGAAAAAAGAAACACAAATGTGGGAAAAACTGTCGGTCTTAGTTCAAAAACAGAACTGTCTCACGACTAAAGACGAGATTCAGGACGAGACGGAAACTCAGAGGAATCGTCTCAGAATGTGTCTCTCTGTATTTACGTCTCTGTCTGACACCAACCAATAGGAACGCAGCAGGAAGTGACATCACAACAACAAACACTGGCGCCAGGACAGTTTGGACTCAGACCAATGACACAAATAGGTAATTTAATTTAATGAGTAATTGTCAGTATTTCATTAATAATGTTTTGTTTTGCAGATATATTTAAATAAACTGGAAACTACAACCAGACCTCACTTCATTTACTGAAATACACATTTACATTAACAACTTTTACTATTTATAATAATCTAGTGCAACTTTCCGCCATCATCCGTCTCTTCTTCTTCTTCTTCTTCTTTGCTCCGTCTCTTCTTCATTTGTTTAGTTTTGTGTTGAAGTGGAGCAGATCCAAAGATAGCGACATCTTCAGGACGAGATGAGAAGCACAGATAATATTCACATTCTCTGAAGCACGTACATTTCCTGAATTGATATTGTTTAAATTGAAGCCCTTCACACACTTCCTCTGAGTTTAGAATCTGAAATGTGCTCCACGACTAAACAGGGATTTAGTCCAATCACAGCTCACTTCAGGTAAAAAGGAGCGCTCCCATTGGTCGACACTGATGTCAACAACGAAGGAACAAGGAAGTAAACCAAGGAAATGGGTTATTCTGTTGAAAATATATCTTGTTTTACAGAGAAACAGCTCAAAAAAGATAAAATAGAGAAAAGGGCATTTGGGTAAAACTTTCTCTTTTCTTTTAGCAAAGTTTCCGAGTAGGATTTAAAATAGTTTGACTTTTAGAAACTTTTCTTTAAAGTCTTTGGGAAGCGACAAAAAGCAGAGAAACTTTGGCACAAACTTGACTAAACTCTGCTAATTACCACCTTCACCTGTTTGAAAAGCTGTATAATAACAATAATCATAATAATAATAATAAAAGGAGCATATCTGAAGGCAGCGGCTGCGAAAGTCTGAGCGAATCGTTAATTTTCATGAATAAATTAGGTGCTCATGCATTAAACCGGCGCCTAATGAGGACAGGAGCCGTTAAAGGTGAAACGTGTGGGTTTTAAAGCACAGATATGGAATATAATGTTTATAATTGAGTCTGTGTGAGCGAATAATCAGCTGGAAATGAGACTCGGACTGTTTTTGTAACTGAAACCACAGATAGAGCTGCTTTTAATTACACTTTCTCATTAAAGCCATTGGTTTGTGCAGGATTTATTTTTTAAACAAACATGAAGTGTTTTAATGAGTCGATCGGAGTAAGAGCTCTTCACACGAACACAGGCGGGTTAAACGAGAACAACTGCAGACGTTTAGAACCAGTCTCAGAGTCAAGTGGATCGCTTTCTGTTAAAAAGAAGAGTCTGGGTTTAAACTAAAGTCCGACCAAGACCAGAGCTGGGTTAAAGTGAACTTTCCAGTGACGCTACATGGTCCGGTTTAGTCCAGATTGAGAATTCTCTTCTGCTTTTTCACTTTGTACAAATAATATATACTAATGATAATATACTTCATGTCCACACCTGAATAAAACTTACATTTATAGATTCATCTCTGCAGGTGAGCACTGGCCATCTCTTTAATTTATTTATTTTATTTTTACTTCTACTGCAATGTAATAAAATAATAAATAAAATGTTTTGACAAGATGAACTTTATGAACTCTGCAATTCAGCATTTTTTAAATTTAACTCAGGAAAAATGTGCTTGTTTTTGACCCATTTTCTTTTGAAGGAGAAAACACATCTCATTAACATTATCCAGCCTCCTTCTGCATTTTTACATCGTCTGACTTTACAAAGGTGTTGAATATTTACCTGAGATGGTCCGAGTCGTGGCACCGGTCGGACCTGTCGCCTCCGGTCTGTGTTTGAACCGGTGCCATTGATTTTCCGTTTCCACATCACGCGGTGGAGCTGAGTTATGAAGCCCATTCCCAGCAGCAGCAGCGTGGAGTGTGGGACGCTCACGAATAAACCTTCATTAAAGACGCTGCAGTCGCTGATGGATGTCCTTCTGTCCCGGGTCTTAGATCAGAGCGGGACAGGAGCGGGACGTGGAGAAACAACGGGTCAGCCGTGATTTACAGACAATAATATTTACATTCACAAAGTACATAACTTTACTGTGTGTGTTGAATGAGAAAAGGTAGTTCCCCTGGTGGACACTTGTGGAACTGCAGCAAGAATTTAATGAAATCAGGAGAAATATGGTGCTATTAATCACAAAAAACAGGATATTGGACTGTGCTTTCTAAAGTTTGATGTCATGGACTGTTAAAAATGGAACTATATTAAAACGAGGGATGTGAATCGATTAAAAAATAATAATGAATTAATCCCAAATCTGTCTGTAATTAAGCATGATTAATGGAACAACTTGTCAACTTTTAATAAACTCACTGAATCTTCACTTTATTATTTTATTTTTATTTTCACTTTATTTTGAATCATTTAACTTTGTCAGACTTTAACTTTTGTATAGCAAGTAAATTGTAAGTTTTACAGAAAATTTTTAATATTGGATTGTTCAGGTTCAAAACTGAATCAGTTTATGAATACAACTATGATTTCACAAATAACTTAATGAGAAACCTTTATAAAACACAGTAACTTAAAGTGCATTAATACATTCTCTTTGTTCAGAACTTTATTTAAAAAGTCACTTTGTGTGAACTTCATTTAGAACCTTCCAGAATATTTAAATAAATGTAAATCACACTTTACTCTTTTCCAGGAACCATCTTTAATCTCTTAAAGCACCATTGTCCATTTAGCAGCGAGTCTTTGTTGTGTTTTCATCGTTAGCTCCAGTGTTAGCCGACAAAAAGTTAACGCGCTAATTTTACTACAACAACATTTGCAAAAACTGTGATAAACTGCACTATGAAGAACCAACAAGGATTTGTATTTGGAGATCATTGGCAGCTTTATATAAAAACATACAAAAACATCTCAGACTCTCCAGAAGTAGTCAGGATTATTGTGAAGAAATCAGATCTTTAAACTGATCGTGATGAGCGGCCGGCCTCTAGGGGGCGATAAACAAAACAAGAGATCAATGAACTCAAACACAGTCTGTGAAGGAAGCTCGTGTCAGTTCAGGTACATGACATAAAGCTATTCCTTTCAGATGTCATTATTTAAAGCCGCCCTGCACCTTTTCTCCAGTAGAGGGCGCAGTTCCCTCCATAGACTCTGTGTTATGTCACTTTACGGATGTTGTTTATTTACCAGAGACTATCCAAGCGGCAAGTTTGGAAGAAATCATCTCTTCTTAAACAGAGTTATCTAAGTGTCTTTTGTACAAAACTGACTCTGTTTCTGCTGCGTTTGTTTGAGACGTAAAAAGAAAGTAACTGTTGTGAATTAAATATAATTAATATCTGAGGTTTGTGTCCAGCTGAGACACATCAACATCATCATTTACATTTATTTTTAGTTTCTTTTTGTTTTCATCTTGGCACAAAGACAACTTCAGCAAAAACCCGCTCTCTCTAAAAATACACAACTTTTTTAACTCTAAACCAGTTAAATGGTTGTAGAGTGAATTTGTGAGCGTTTTTATTTAGTTTGAAGCGATTAACACCAGGTATTTTTTAATGTTGATGGTGGGACAGAGCCCTCATTTCACTAAAAATACCCCACTGTCCTGAAGCAGGCTTGTGCTAAAAACCCCGTGTGATGAACGGCGCCGGGTGCTGTTTGAATATTTAAATGCTTCCTAATGTAAATGTACTGTATAAAGATTACAGTGAAAGTGGGTCAGCCTCTGGTTTTTCGGGAGACGGCTCGGGTTTGTGTGGTTTTATTTGCTGCGGTCAGAATAAGAGGCTCCTCCAAGTGTCATCAATCAACGAGAGCAGAGCAAACATTAGCTCAGAGCGGCTCATTTACAAACGCAGAGTTTCCCTCGACGCGCTCCCGGAGTCCGGACTGAAAACTGCAGTTTGTAAAGATCATTAAAGATGCAGAGCAGGGTTTCCTTCATTCAGACGAGTTCACTGTTACATAACGCTCTTCAGGACGGAAACAAACTGAAATGATGGTTTACGTGAAGCAGCGTTTTCAAATAATAAATGACTAGAATGATGAATAGAAAGAATACAGTATATACTCCTTCGTTTGAAGAAGTTGTGGAGCTATTTCACTAAAAAAAAAGACTCCACTGACAAAGACATTTTATAACTGAGCAGAAATAAGAGCTAATGCAGTGCGTTTTATTGTGAAACCAAAAGGAACGGAAGAAATTAGACATATTTTGACGTTGCCGGAGCCGAGAAAACCAGCCTTACCTGGAGTTTGAGAGAAGATTATTCAAACCAAAAGATCAGGACACTTTAATTTTAGCTTAAATCCAACGACAGATCATTAACAAATAAAAAATGTCGCCAGAAATCAACACAACACCAATAAATAATAATAAAAAAACATAGACTAATTGCATTGATTAGAATTAACTTTTTAATTATTATTTTGCTTTTCTCTCGTGTTTAAATCAGATTCATTCCCAGTGTTTTTCTGAGACAGTCGTGTTGTTCCTGGAGCCTTTCTTTTTATGACAGGTCAAAGGTCAAACTGTGAACGCTGGAGGAGGATTAGCTTAGCATTAGCCTCACGCTCAAGAACCAATCATTATTGATCTACAGACCTGAGGAACACTGTTGGTCTTCTCCTATTGGTTAATATTGCCGTTGCCGTGGTAACGCTGCGATGGACACACAGACAGTTCACAGACAAATGAGTTTGAAGAACAATGAGCTGTTTCGGGCTAAAGTGCAAAACAGTACAACAATAAACACCTGAAACAATCACATGAAACACACATAACTTCATAATAAACAGTTTTATTCACAGTATGTCTCTTAAAATCATGATGTGTGCAAATTAAAATGCTTAAAAGTTCTTTTAATGTTTTTATGTGGAGTTAAAGATGATTTATTTTGCCTCAGAATTATGTGAGGCCAGATATTTTTACTTATTTTGTAAAATCTTGACAAGATGTTGGCAGATAATTTTGCTTTCCCAGTAATTTTTTTTGGTTTAGTGTATTTTTTACTTGTTTTTTTACAGCAGATTGCAAACTGCTAAGAAGTCAACAAATGGAGTGACTTTTTCAGAGAATAAAATCTGGGAATAGACACTTTTATGCACTTCTAGCCATCATCTTCTGCTTTACAGGGAGTTTTCTATTAACAACAAACATAAAAAAGTCAAACAAACAGAACAAGAACCAACAGCTCGACATAAAAAATGCTAAATTTCGGAGCGTTTCACATTTATAACAGACTGCAGACTTTTAATGGAGGTTGTCTCAATGCCACGGCTCATTTTTCCTTGAATTTTGGCTCAAAACAAGTCAGAAAAGGGTTGTGTAAAGGTCACTTCTGGTTTTTCAAATAAAACACTGAGCTCATTTCCATTTTGAAAAGCCCACAGAGGGAAACACAGCGGAATAACTGAATCTGAAGATGAATGAAGTGTGGTCCGTGGTTTAATTGTGGGCCGTGGCGCTGCTTTGATCTCATTGGTCGGTTTGTGTTTGCTTTTATGAATCAAACATGTGCGATATCAGCCGCGGACCCAGATGAAAAAAAAGCAAAAAAAAAAAGAGTCCACAGAGGGGCTTTTTCTCTGCGTGAAATTATCAGCAGCGTCGTGTTTGAGCAGCTTTTTCCCCGGGACGTGATGGAAGCGGCGCATACTGATTCTCTTATTATTCAAGGACGAGCGGAAACACGGGCCGCTGCAGAAATTGCCCTCTTTTAATATGAATTGATGGAGTGAGAGGCAGGTATCGCAGCCCGAGGGACGCTCTCCGGAGCCGTGTTTATTTTCAGGGTCTCGCTGTTTTGCATCGAGAAAGAGACGGGTCCCTCCTGCGTCTCCGCTTCTTACGGGACGGGTTTATAGATTGTCTTTACATAAAAGAACGGAAATACAATGAAGACGAGACGAGGAAACAAGCCGTAAACATCAGAGGGAATGCAAATGGGACGAATATGAGTTTAGTAAAAGTGATGGTTGCAGACGCTTCAGGAAATCTGTGCGTCATGAATAAAGAGAGTAATAACAGAATGTGTTAAATGAAGAGATGCCCCACTTTCTGATTGAGTTTAAGTCAAAGTTTGAAGAGAAATCAGTGGAGAGCAGTGAACTTCTTTGAGATTCTCTTCATTTTCACACTTTTCGGTTCAGTTCTGTTCCATTCTTTTCCTGCTCATGAACATAACCCACGTTACTTAAAGCTCCACCTCCTGATGTCCTCTTTTTGTCTTTGTCTCAGACTCCACTCCACTCTCCAAAAGAGCAGTGTTTCCTCCAAAATACTAATCCATTTGACCAAACTGAAGTTTAGAGTTTAGCGTTAGCTTAGCTGTGACTTCAGCGTCAGGACGACAATTATCTCCTCCTCGTTAAACATTACGTGATTGAATTGACAGTATTTATCTGTGTTTTACGTTGTCTCCCTTTTCTCTGTTGATGCTTTTCTTTTTTCAGCTGTTTCTCTGTTAAAAGACATATTCAGCTGAAAATACACTTTATCTGCAGCTATTAAACTTCCTGGAACGTCATGTGACAAGTGTCGACCAATGGGAGCACTCCTTTTTGGAGCATATCAAAATAAAAGACATATTTGATCTTCCAAAGATCCATTGTGTCTAGTGCTAAGGTTTGCTTCAAACAAAAGAATATATATTTGACAGTGTTGCTCTGGAAACACAAAGAGCTGCAATAATCCAGTTTTATGCATTAAAACTGTCTGAGGTCAGTGTCAAATGATGATCCTGCAACTATCTCTGTCTTGTGTAACACTGCTTGAGTGAATTACTAATATTTTGTTGTTCTTTTCATTTTTTACGCCCTTTTTCTTTATAAACAGACACATCCAGTGCAGGAATAGACCCTTTCTCTGTTTCATCTGCAGCTGTTTCTTCAGAGTTGATAATCAGTATAAACCCACAGCTAATTGCAGCATCTGTTACTCTAGACTTTTCTTAATGTGAGCAGGTGACTGGACACAAGTAAACCTCCAAGACCTAAAAAGAATAAAATAAAATGTACTAAACTGGGCTTTATTGTTGTGATTTATTTATTGCCACAGAAATCACAGGCTCTTATTTTGTAGGATCGACTGGTGCTCAGAGATTCCACAAAATAAAGATGCATTTTACTTTCCTGATGAACACCAGGGCTTTATTTGTCTCTTCTAATCGTATTCATGCTTTTGCTGTAAACCCGGTGTCGACTCAGGACCCAGACGAAAAAAAAACAAACAAAAAAACACGTGTAATTATCGTGATCTGAGGCGTGTACAAACTCATCCCTCTTTATAATCTCATCAGGAGATTACAGCGGCTCCTGCTCAGGCAAAAACTCCATTTACTCCACAACAACCCCATTTACACTTTGAGAAAAAAATAAAAGAAATACAACAAGTCAGGATGTCCTCGAGCGGCGTGTTTAAACAAGAACGAGCAGAGAGTTTGGAGAATCCAGAGACAATCCAATTCAGGACGAAGCAGGGGGTAAAACGGAGAGAAACGAGCAGAGGTTTGGAGAATAATCCTGTTAAAACGGACTTTAGTTCCACCTCCAGCGGCTCGTCGGGTTCTGTACGTGTGAAAATGAGGTTAGAAAAGCTAAAACAAGGGGAAGAAAAGAGAGATTTAAAAGAAAAGAGCTGAAGAGAAACGAGGAGACAAGTGGAGTTTGTGGTAATTATCCTTTTTACAACAAATCAACTTCAGACAAGAGACTATTCACTTGGTTTTTACCTGTTACATCAGTTTTTAAAGCCCTCAGTCTTGATATAGAAGCTATTTATCCACATGATTTTTGATTTCATGGAACTTAAATAAAACTCTGGTGCAGTTGAATGTTGTGTAAAATTCACTGCACAAATCCAACGAGAGACAAAGGTTCTGGATCCACTTTTGAAATGTGAACAAACCACAGACAAACCATGGTTAAAGCACTCATTTGTGAAAACAGTCTTTATGGTGCC
>CM072152.1:26340762-26467122 GCA_036850595.1 Rhyacichthys aspro | reverse complement strand
AGCACAAACTTCACAAAGAGGAACTATTTAAACCATTTCTAGTCATTGATTTTAATGCATTTCAGGAATAAACCAGGACTAAACCAGGACTAAACCAGGACTAAACCAGGTCTAAACCAGGACTAAACCAGGTCTAAACCAGGTCTAAACCAGGACTAAACCAGGTCTAAACCAGGACTAAACCAGGACTAAACCAGGACTAAACAAGGACTAAACCAGGATTAAACCAGGTCTAAACCAGGACTAAACCAGGTCTAAACCAGGACTAAACCAGGACTAAACCAGGTCTAAACCAGGACTAAACCAGGACTAAACCAGGTCTAAACCAGGACTAAACCAGGTCTAAACCAGGACTAAACCAGGTCTAAACCAGGACTAAACCAGGACTAAACCAGGACTAAACCAGGTCTAAACCAGACTAAACCAGGACTAAACCAGGACTAAACCAGGTCTAAACCAGGACTAAACCAGGACTAAACCAGGACTAAACCAGGACTAAACCAGGACTAAACCAGGTCTAAACCAGGACTAAACCAGGTCTAAACCAGGACTAAACCAGGACTAAACCAGGACTAAACCAGGACTAAACCAGGTCTAAACCAGGACTAAACCAGGACTAAACCAGGTCTAAACCAGGTCTAAACCAGGTCTAAACCAGGACTAAACCAGGTCTAAACCAGGTCTAAACCAGGACTAAACCAGGACTAAACCAGGTCTAAACCAGGACTAAACCAGGACTAAACCAGGACTAAACCAGGACTAAACCAGGACTAAACCAGGACTAAACCAGGACTAAACCAGGACTAAACCAGGACTAAACCAGGACTAAACCAGAACTAAACCAGGACTAAACCAGGTCTAAACCAGGACTAAACCAGGACTAAACCAGGTCTAAACCAGGACTAAACCAGGTCTAAACCAGGTCTAAACCAGGTCTAAACCAGGACTAAACCAGGTCTAAACCAGGTCTAAACCAGGACTAAACCAGGACTAAACCAGGTCTAAACCAGGACTAAACCAGGACTAAACCAGGTCTAAACCAGGACTAAACCAGGACTAAACCAGGACTAAACCAGGACTAAACCAGGTCTAAACCAGGACTAAACCAGGACTAAACCAGGTCTAAACCAGGACTAAACCAGGACTAAACCAGGACTAAACCAGGTCTAAACCAGGACTAAACCAGGTCTAAACCAGGACTAAACCAGGACTAAACCAGGACTAAACCAGGTCTAAACCAGGACTAAACCAGGTCTAAACCAGACTAAACCAGGACTAAACCAGGACTAAACCAGGTCTAAACCAGGACTAAACCAGGACTGTTACTAAACCAGGACTAAACCAGGACTAAACCAGGATCTCCCATAACCAGATACTAAACCAGGACTAAACGGACTAAACCAGGCTAAACCAGGACTAAACCAGGACTAAACCAGGACTAAACCAGGTCTAAACCAGGACTAAACCAGGTCTAAACCAGGACTAAACCAGGTCACTGTAGAACCAGGACTAAACCAGGACTAAACCAGGTCTAAACCAGGTCTAAACCAGGACTAAACCAGGACTAAACCAGGACTAAACCAGGTCTAAACCAGGACTAAACCAGGTCTAAACCAGGACTAAACCAGGTCTAAACCAGGCACAAACCAGGACTAAACCAGGTCTAAACCAGGACTAAACCAGGACTAAACCAGGTCTAAACCAGGACTAAACCAGGACTAAACCAGGACTAAACCAGGACTAAACCAGGACTAAACCAGGACTAAACCAGGACTAAACCAGGACTAAACCAGGTCTAAACCAGGACTAAACCAGGTCTAAACCAGGACTAAACCAGGACTAAACCAGGACTAAACCAGGTCTAAACCAGGACTAAACCAGGTCTAAACCAGGACTAAACCAGGACTAAACCAGGTCTAAACCAGGACTAAACCAGGTCTAAACCAGGACTAAACCAGGACTAAACCAGGACTAAACCAGGACTAAACCAGGACTAAACCAGGACTAAACCAGGACTAAACCAGGACTAAACCAGGTCTAAACCAGGACTAAACCAGGACTAAACCAGGTCTAAACCAGGACTAAACCAGGACTAAACCAGGACTAAACCAGGACTAAACCAGGTCTAAACCAGGACTAAACCAGGTCTAAACCAGGTCTAAACCAGGACTAAACCAGGACTAAACCAGGACTAAACCAGGTCTAAACCAGGTCTAAACCAGGACTAAACCAGGACTAAACCAGGACTAAACCAGGACTAAACCAGGTCTAAACCAGGACTAAACCAGGACTAAACCAGGACTAAACCAGGTCTAAACCAGGACTAAACCAGGACTAAACCAGGACTAAACCAGGTCTAAACCAGGTCTAAACCAGGACTAAACCAGGACTAAACCAGGACTAAACCAGGACTAAACCAGGACTAAACCAGGTCTAAACCAGGACTAAACCAGGACTAAACCAGGTCTAAACCAGGACTAAACCAGGACTAAACCAGGACTAAACCAGGACTAAACCAGGTCTAAACCAGGTCTAAACCAGGACTAAACCAGGACTAAACCAGGACTAAACCAGGTCTAAACCAGGACTAAACCAGGTCTAAACCAGGACTAAACCAGGACTAAACCAGGACTAAACCAGGACTAAACCAGGACTAAACCAGGACTAAACCAGGTCTAAACCAGGACTAAACAATGACTGTTTAGTACATATTTTTTTATTAATATAAAATCCAAAGGGACCCACATTTGTTTTGAGTAAAAGTGTCTTATGTTGATATTAAACATGAAACTTTTTCCTGATCTCAAAGTGAAAAGAGCTGTTGTTGATCCTGAAGGAAAATCAGAGGCTCAGTCTTTTCTGTTTTACATTTATTAATCAAAAAGTGCATCTATGATTGGGACATTTTACATTTCATTAAATCAAAATAATGATGGGGACAAATAAACTGTCGTCTGTCTTTGGCCTAATTCCATTTCTCCATGTTTTGATTTTAATAAACTGTAAAATAAAGTGAATTTAAATATTATTTGAAGATCCGGGGGAATCAGACGTGAGCAGCTGAAGAGATACAGTTTGTGAAGGTTTTTTATCATTAACTTTCACAATTAGAATAAAATCAGACAGAGTTAGTATTTATTGATACAAGTGTGAGGTTTTCCTGTTGTTTTGTGGAGCTCTCAGACTGTGTGTGGTTCTCAGATGGGACGCTCCGATGAGGGTTCGGAGTCAGATAGAGTTCAGATAAAGTCTGGGAGGGTCACTTCCTGAGGTTAAAAAAAGAAGAAATCTACAAAGAGAAAAAAAAAATGGGTCAAAACATTTAGTCAGAGTTAAAGACGTCCGGTCCCAGACCTCACAGTTAGTCTCGTGTTGGAAATGTTCTCCGTTTCCTGTTTTTATTGTAATAATAATGAAGTCTGTTGTTGTTGAGTGGATCAGAGACTTTACTATCGTCTTCTTAGATTCATCCTGACGCTCTGTGAATATGAACACAATGAGAAATAGTACTTTAGAGCTGTACAGAATGTAACAGAAAAATCCTTAATCAACTGTAAATTACTGTAGTTTCAGCAAAACAATAATCACTGAACTGGTCTGAACTGGTTTATAAGTCTTCACGGAGCATTTAAACTCAGCATGATGGGAGTGAGTGCATTACAACACTGCCTAAAATAAAAAAGAATAAAATAAAATGAAAGGTAAAATAAAATTAAATAGACTATTAGAATAAGAACTGAAATAGATTTAAATAAACTATAGACTGGGAGTAGTACGCATAAAAAAGACACATAAAAGTCTGGTTTGAGTTACATCTCATTTTGTATTTTACTTTAAAATATTAGTTTACATTTACATTACATTTGTCGTATGTACGTTTTTTAATTTTTTGAGTTTTGATTTATTAAAACCTGTTCAGTTCTCAGTCAAAGCTGGTTCCAGGAGAGTTCTGTATAAAGTCTGTTTTTAGATCACACACACTTTCCCCGGCTCCGTTTTCCTCGTTACCCGTTTCCACGGCGACGCGGCTGGACGTCTGGTGATAATTAGTCTCTGTAGCCGCGCTGCTGAACACGCGGCAGCTGTCACAGGTGCATTGTGGGAGATGCGGTTCGCGGTGACAGCCGTGACAGCGCCATCTGGACCTGTCCCCGACGCCGAGCGAGAACAACCGCGGCGACGTGAGACAGGGGCGCGCACGAGGCAGGGGCGCGCACGAGACGGGGGCGCGCACGGGAGTCCCAGCAGGACGCCGTGTTGTACTCGCCGAGAACTAATGTCACACCAGCTCCACTTTGTCTCTGTTTGGATCCTGCTGAGTTTAACAGAAGTGTGTTTAGGCCTGAGGTAAGAGCTGCTCCAGTTCATCACGAACGAAGAAGAATGTTTCCACTTTCAGAATACTGTCTTTTACTTAACGTGTGCTCTTTGTCGTCGAGAGGACGCAGTCATGTCCCGTCTCTTAACCCTGGCCTTCACCGTTCTCCACCAGCTTTACCCTCCTCTTACTCCTTCTTCTTCTTCCTTTTCTCTTTCAGTTGGGTCCATCTCAAGATCTCACTGAACAAGACCAAGACCAGAGGATCTAGACCAAGACTAGACCGAGACTAGAACAAGACTAGACCGAGACTAGAACAAGACTAGACCAAGACAAGGCCGAGACTAGAGAGTATCTATTCAGACCGAGTCAAGACCAGAGCCAATATACACAATAAATACCAAGAAACAGTTATAAAATCAATCCAAGTCCAGTTTTTGAGTCCAGACTCATGGAGCTCAGTCTTTGAAGAAGGAGAGAACGTTTTTAATTTCTTTTTTATCCCAAGAATCCCATGGATCGAGACCTAGACATTTACAAAACAGTCTTGAGTCCCGTCTCAAAACCAAGATGGTTTTGTCTAATCCTGGTTACAAGCTAAATAATGATCAATTTAGTCCATGTTTAAGTTTTATTTTTGCCTCAGTTTAGACTTAATTTAAGCCTTTTTGGTGGATCTGCTTAAGTCCTGGTTTAATATCTGGTTAAGTCCTGGTTTAGTCCTGATTTAGATCGAGTTTAATCTGACTTTAGGACATTTTTTAGTCTTGTTATAGCCTTACTGTAAGATCAGAACTAAACTCCTCGACATGTTGCACTTTGTCACTTTGTCACTTTAAACTTTTCTCTTTTTTATCCCAAACTGCTCAAGGCGTATCTTAAACTTCCTATACATTTGTCCTTGGACCGTTTCCTCCTTCGTTTTCCTCTTCATCGCAGCCGTGAAGACGTTTAAGTCCCTGTCGTTAGTCGAGTTTTTAATTATTCGCTTTTTCCTCAAGGTCGCAGGTTCCCTCCTTCTGAAAGTGAGCGTTTTAACATCACTCTGAGCCCGACTTTTAGCTGTTTAGTTGATTCCCGAGCCTCCATTAGCTCAGTGTGGGACAGATCCATCACGTAGCGGCGTATGCTAATGCCGCTAATGGATGCACAGCAGTTGCTTAAGGCCTGATGTTTTGGTGAAAGCGTTATTGAACTAATTACTCATTTGCATACTTTGTCTTCACTTCATTTAGAGGCGCTTCTCTCCCGAGTCGCATTAAAAGTAAACAGAGAGAGACGAAGAGAGCGGCGGCTGTGCATTCATCCCGACTTCAGGCAAATGACTCAGCACAAAAAGAAGAAATGAATCAGGGTTGTATTTAAAGGTTATTCACAACAAAACAAAACTCTGGGTTTGTTTGAACAGTGTGAAAACAGCACAAGACAATTTATGGAGTCTTCATTGGATAAAAAGAGGCAGGATCCAAAAAGACACAGACAATCAGGTTATCAAGGTATATTCATCAGTAATAAGTCTTTTTACTGGATTCAAAAACCAATAATACTCCAAAATACTAATACATTTCACCAAACTGAAGTTTAGCGTTAGCTTATCGTTAGCTTAGCTGTGACTTCAGCGTCAGGCTCCTTCTTCCAGAAGTTATTAAAATACTCTATATCATCATAAAAAAGTTTTTCCACAAATTATTCCTTTTACAATAAACTATTTGGGTTTTAACAACAATATATTATAGTATTTTGCAGTTTTTGTTCAACTTGCTGTGTGTAGCCAACAGCCAGTATTTGTTTTTGGACTCACCTCTTTCATCATTGTTTGAACTGAAGACACAACGTTTACACAAGAAGAAAAACAACACTTACACTCCAGCCTCAAGAAAAGAAAACATGTCGTCTTTAAATGAGCAAACAAACTGGAACTAGCTCCTGACGCTGGAGTACACACTGTCCCCAAACACATCCATTACCGTAAAGCAAACAACTCTTGTAGAAATGGTAAATATAAAGTAAGAAAAGAGCTGGTTCTTCTTCTCTTTTGAAAATACTGGACATGAACACAACCTGGAGACGGGCGACTGAGGATCAGACGGATCTGTTGGTCTCAGAGGAAACAGTAAAGTAGACTCTGGGTTGTGCCTCTGTTGATGTGAGCTGAATTATTCTTGTCCCGTTCCAGAAACGCTGACTGGCTCTTCTCACTCTCGTCTCTCGATCGGAGACACATCGTTAGCTCCACGGCGTCTCGCAGCATAATAATGGCGCCTCAAACAAAAAAAACAACCCCTAATTAGATCTAAATTAGCGTCAGATCGGTGACGGGACGCTGTGGATGGGACGGGGACTCATTACAGCGACGTTAATGCAGAGAGAGGTTAACGACGGAGCGAACGGGACACTCGGGTTTGTGCTGAGAAGAGCACTTCCACCGAGCTCTGTCTGCGGTAAACACGTAATAACTCAGTTTAACAGGCCGCAAAGATTAAAACTGAACCGTGTGGAGAGATTATACGAGCGACAAATCAAACGGAGACCGGTTCAGATCAGAGACAATCCAGGACGAAGCTAAATGAGCCTAAATATTAAAGATGGATGCTCTTTTAAAGCTGAACATCTTCTAAATATAACTAAGGCTTTCATTTCTGTCATAGTCATCTCCTTTACCTGGAATTCACTTCATTCTTAAACTTTTTTCGAACTTTTGCTGCAAAAAGTGAACTGATATAACTGTATCTGCCTTAACATAAGATGATCCTATTTTATTGAAAACTAATCTGGAGAAAACACGTTCCTCCTTCAAAATCAGGACCACACTTTTTATTTTATTTCTATCTGATCTGATCCTTTTGTTTTTGAAATCTCTCTCTGATTTATAATTCAGGATGTAAAAATTGCCCGTTGGTTTGTTAAAAGGTCATAGTTTATTTACAAAATAAATCTATTATGCAGCCTCCAGATAAATATATCATCATTGACTTTTTCTTGCTGCTCTGTGCTGCATGAACACGCTCCAAAATACCTTCTGTGTCCCGTGACAGCGACACCTGGGGACACATTTCATCATTTTCAGTCTTTACAGATTTAGAAAAGTCTGAAAAAAACGTACACAACATAGACTTAACGCCTGGATCTGTTGAACAAAAGACGACTGAACACATCAAACTCTCTGTTCTCCATCGCTGTTTTGATTTCCCCTTCTTCTTCTGACTCTACTTCCGAGTTTTTGCCGACTGTTTCCAACTAATTCAGGCTAGGAATTGTGGGTAAAATCATGCAAAAGATCTTGTAGTGTGTCCTCAGTTTAACTACAAAGCTCTTTACACCAGATCTCTCTGTGGATAACGCTCTTAAGTTGATTAAAGTGTTAAAAAACTGTGTGTGCATTAAGGAACTGGACTTGTCCGTGTGATTCATTTATCAACCACTAGAGGCAGCATTATCCAAAGAACTGAGGAGACCTTTCTGGAGCAGAGACCCCTGGAGCAGGTCTCTAAAGGGAGTGGTCTTCGGGATGATTCACAGATAAATGGAGCAGATAGAGCCTGAGACACATGTGGAGTTCATAAACAGAAGCGTGTGATAATAGCTCTGACCAGGACCACGGCGCTAATTCGCTAATTCGCTAATGGCTGCTCCTCTCGGCGTCTGCAGCTTCCTGTCGGCCATTAGACAAACAGCCGCCAGCGATCGCTATCTATCAGCCGCTAATGGGCTTCAGACGAGAGAAAACACACTCCCAGAGGGGCAGGAGGGACCGGGGCGGGGCAGGAGGGGGCAGGAGGGACCGGGACCAGGACCAAAGACTGACAGAAGCCAAACCCAAAATAAAAAATGAACAGAGCTAATATGAGGTCAGTATTTGTTTTGTAGAGAAAACAGAAACAGAAAAGAAAATGTTTGACCATCTGGAGTTATCAAAGTGAATTCATTTATTCTGATGTTGTCTTTAAACAGAAAACACTCTATAACTGCAGTAACTCGAGGCAAAAAGTCCACAGCATCGGTCCAAACCAGCCGTGGGTTCAGAGAAATACAAAGTTTTCTGTGAGTTTGTGAAGTAATTGTACAAGAACCCAACTTTTGTTCAGAGTAACTGCCTCTTTTAGGTAAGAGTCAGTAGATTTTTCCTTTTTTATTCGTATAAATGTACATTATGTAGGTTCACTTCACCACATACACCCTCTTCACTCTGTTATTGGACCAAATCAGGGTTTTCCAGACCTCCCCGTTCCAACAAACCACTTTATTTATTAGTTTTTTTCCTCAGAGTGATTCCTCTTCGGCGTCGAGTCAGAATCGTGCTTTGAACATGTTCGAGGCGTGTGTTTGCGGCTGGCGTTAGTTTAACTCACGTGGTGCGTTCGCGGTCCCTCGGTGAAGGCGGTTTGGGAGTTAATTGGTGTCGCTGTAACAGACGGAACAGGCTTTGTGTTTTATTAAGCACCGTGTCTTGTTCTACTCTTTAAATCCTGTTGTACTTCACAAAAGAACATCCCAGTACCTGTTCACACAAACAAATCCTCCACTCACTAAAAACAAAATCCAGTTTCAATTCATCTGTAGAGTTGATTTGAAAGAGTTGGCAACAAGAAAACTGGCAACAACAAGCGCAGAGATCGAGGAATAAAAAAAATAAAAAGTAACAGCACATGGCACGGTTTAGTTCTCGGAGTATTTCTGTTTTGAATGAAGCCAGGTCTGAACTCAAACCAAGATAATTACAACTAAAGACAGGCCAGGTTCAACTAATGAATGAGAAACAGCTGAAAAACATGGTGGAAACGTAGAGAAACATTTGTAAGATTGAATAAAAAGCTCAAAAAGATCCGTCTAATCAGGACCAAGTCAAGAGCACTGGTCACTGACTGGTCTCAAAACTCTAAACCTGCATCCACCTGAACCTGAGAGAGGAGAGAGGAGAGAGGAGACAAGGAGAGAGGAGACAAGGAGACAAGGAGAGAGGAGACAAGGAGAGAGGAGAGAGGAGACAAGGAGAGAGGAGATAAGGAGAGAGGAGATAAGGAGAGAGGAGATAAGGAGAGAGGAGAGAGGAGACAAGGAGAGAGGAGACAAGGAGAGAGAGGAGACAAGGAGAGAGGAGAGAGGAGACAAGGAGAGAGAGGAGACAAGGAGAGAGGAGAGAGGAGACGAGGAGAGAGGAGACGAGGAGAGAGGAGACAAGGAGACAAGGAGAGAGGAGACAAGGAGAGAGGAGACAAGGAGAGAGAGGAGACAAGGAGAGAGGAGAGAGGAGACAAGGAGAGAGAAGACAAGGAGAGAGGAGACAAGGAGAGAGGAGACAAAAATTATTAAAAATTATTTTTATTAAAAAAATAAAACCAGACCAGTTTTTCCTCCAAAATACTAATCCATTTGACCAAACTGAAGTTTAGAGTTTAGCGTTAGCTTAGCTGTGACTTCAGCGTCAGGACGACAATTATCTCCTCCTCGTTAAACATGACGTGATTGAATTGACAGTATTTATCTGTGTTTTACGTTGTCTCCCTTTTCTCTGTTGATGCTTTTCTTTTTTCATCTGTTTCTCTGTTAAAAGACATATTCAGCTGAAAATACACTTTATCTGCAGCTATTAAACTTCCTGGAACGTCATGTGACCAGTGTCGACCAATGGGAGCGCTCCTTTTTGGAGCATGTGATTGTCCAAGGTTTTCTGTTCCTGAATAGAGGTTCTCATCTATTACAATCACTTACAATAAACACTAGATGGATCAGAAAGACTGTTTTTACACAAACAATTGATTTTACAATAAACTTTTTGGATTTAAACCATTTTCACAACTAGAAGAAAAAGATCAGGTTCAGTTTGTTGAATGTAACCTGGACAAATCTAAAATCGAGACAGAGGCAGAACCTGTTGGTTCTTTACAGCTGATCTTTTTCAGTAGTTTTAGTTTGACGTGTCCATGAAAAGAGTAAAGTTTATTCCTGGAGATGACAGTGTGAAAAGTAAAAGGATTGTCCGACATAAACACTCCACAGCTGTTTAAGATGGTTTTCATGTGGACAGAGCTACGACAAAACGGTGACAGTATTTTTTTACAGTGCACAAACAGGACAGTTGTTTGAGTCAACACCGGGACAGAACTACACCGAGAAGAGGAGGAGGTGGGGGTTGTTTACTGTCGACAAACACCGGAGCAGGGGCTCGTGGGTAAAAGGCGTCTGGTGTCATCGCTCGCTGCCAAACACCGGAGTCGTGTCTCTCATTAAACATGCAGCGACTCGACGGGAATAAGGCTCGGATCAGACACGAAACACCAGAGAAGGACTGAGACCAGGCCTGAAGGTCTGCTTCAGGGAAGAGCCTCGAGGAAGCTCCAGTTTATGTCCAAATGTAATGAAGTAAACTGCTCCAGACTGTTTATGAGTCGTAGGATGTTTGTGAAAGTAGCTTTATTATTTCAGATACTAGTGTCACGTGTGTTTTCTTCTTGTTGTGAAAATGATTTAAACCCAAATAGTTTATTGTAAAATCAATCATTTCTCTCGTTATGATTCATCTACTGTTTATTCTAAAGGATTGTAATAGATGAGAACCTCTATTCAGGAACAGAAAAAACAGAGGAAAAATTGTTCTGGTTTTATTTTTTAATAAAAGAGAAGCAGGAGAGGTTCTGCTTTTGGAGGAGAGTCTGAGACAGGGACAGAAAAAGGAACTCAAGAAGTGGAGCTCATGCATCGAAATAAACATCCAAAACAAATCTTGAATCCAGTTCTAATAATACATTGATGTTATGACAGGACCGGCAGACTTCCTTTCTTACATTTGATTTTGGAGTTCTCAGACTGTAATAATACTGTGAAACTCTCCTCTCTTCGTTCCTTCTTCTCTCTGATGTGAGCTGTTTTCCTTCGCTCTGATGATGAAGTGCCGCGGCGCTAATTCCTCCGTCAGCGTTTATAAACCGGGTCCGGCCGCGACCTCAGGCCCGACTCAGCGCTCGTGAATCACAGCCCACGCCGCAAACGCACGCCCAATAAATAACTATAATTAAAAAATACTGGTTATTGCATAAATGAGGTAATCCATTAGGCCGGCGCTGGTATTCACGGCCGCTCGCTGAAATATGGGACTCTCCTCGCTTCAGTGAGAGCCGGAGTTTCCCTCAGGTTTGAGAGTTCAGAGGGTTATTCATTAAAACTAAGAACATTACGTGACGTCAGAGGCTGGAATAAATACAGTAAAAGAAGAACAAACAACTCCTATCGAAGGTGGAAACAGAAAATATATAAGCTCTTTCTGACAGCTTTGAGGTGAATTTCCATGAGACAAAAGTAATAAACAAACTGATCAAAGTGAAACTGAGAACAAGTCCATTATGTCCATTTATCTCACCTCAATTATTATCTCCTGTTGTGGCTTTAGACCTGGTTTAGACCTGGTCTAGTCCTGGTTTAGACCTGGTCTAGTCCTGGTTTAGACCTGGTTTAGACCTGGTTTAGTCCTGGTTTAGTCCTGGTTTAGACCTGGTTTAGACCTGGTTTAGTCCTGGTTTAGTCCTGGTTTAGACCTGGTTTAGACCTGGTTTAGACCTGGTTTAGTCCTGGTTTAGTCCTGGTTTAGACCTGGTTTAGACCTGGTTTAGTCCTGGTTTAGACCTGATTTAGACCTGGTTTAGACCTGGTTTAGACCTGGTTTAGTCCTGGTTTAGACCTGGTTTAGACCTGGTTTAGACCTGGTTTATAGTCCCGGTTTAGACCTGCTTTAGTCCTGGTTTAGTCCTGGTTTAGACCTGGTTTAGACCTGGTTTAGTCCTGGTTTAGACCTGGTTTAGACCTGGTTTAGACCTGGTTTAGTCCTGGTTTAGTCCTGGTTTAGACCTGGTTTAGACCTGGTTTAGTCCTGGTTTAGTCCTGGTTTAGACCTGATTTAGTCCTGGTTTAGACCTGGTTTAGACCTGGTTTAGTCCTGGTTTAGACCTGGTTTAGACCTGGTTTAGACCTGGTTTATAGTCCCGGTTTAGACCTGCTTTAGTCCTGGTTTAGTCCTGGTTTAGACCTGCTTTAGTCCTGGTTTAAGACCTGCTTTAGTCCTGATTTAGTCCTGGTTTAGACCTGGTTTAGTCCTGGTTTAGACCTGGTTTAGTCCTGGTTTAGACCTGGTTTAGACCTGCTTTAGACCTGGTTTAGTCCTGGTTTAGACCTGGTTTAGCCCTGGTTTAGACCTGGTTTAGACCTGCTTTTACAATCAACAATTTCAAATGAAAATTAAATGTCATTTTAGTAACACTTTTCTTAATGACAGCTGTAAATCTCCTTCAGAACTCCTTTAGTTACACAGCAGCAGTTTTCTTCTTCTTAAGCGTTTATTTTAAACCCAAACCCACTTTTTCATCTCTTTTCAGACTCTTCTCATGAATCTTCTTCCTGTTTTCGTCAAAGCTCTGGGATTTTAAATCAACTCTGAGTCTATAGTCACAGGAGACCTTCTACTTAAGACCACTTTCTCATTTTTGCAGTGTTTGCCATTACTTTTCCCTCAAAAACAGCTTAAGTCCGCGCTGTTTTCCCACGATGCACCTCACTTAGAGCGGATGAATAGTTAATGGAGCCGCGAACAACAATAGTTACTTAAAGCCTCATCGAATATTAACGTTAGCTGGAAACACGGAGGAGTTACGTGCGATTAGCTGCTCTGGGAAAACAAAGAACAGGAAAAAGGAATAAATATATGAGAGGCTTTGTTCAAACTGCTCCTGTTTTTACTGGATTTAGAGTCGAATAAGTTAAAGTCCAGCTACAGCTCAGGGTCACGGAGGAGTTTAGAAGAGACAAATCACATCTGAGCACGCACGTAGTATTAATTACATATTTTATCATAAATATATTACAATACAGAACGTACTGAATATGAGTTTGCAGCTTAAATATGTGTCTCTTAATAATGCGTCACAAAAACGAATGAAAGCATGTGTTGTTTTCAGTTTTTTGTTTTGTTCTTCATTGGAAAGATCAATATTAATACTCAGAATGCTTGAATCTCAATAAATGTACAGTATTCTTTATTGATTATGTATTATTGCTGATGATCTGTGTCTGCAACATCCTTTAGTAAACGTCTCTGTTCGCACTCATTCATTATAATATTTAAGACAATGTTGAACACTACAATTGCACCATCGTACAGTAATATTGACCCTTCACCTTCTGGGCCACAGTCAGTGGAAGGTGGAGCTAAACTCTGTCAAAATCAAAAGAAAAACACTTTGTTTTCTCAAATGAAGCTTGATTTTGTCTGAAAGTTGATCCTGGTTTTAGTTTATTATTTGGTTTGAGATTGTACAATTGCAAAAAAAAGGGACTAAATCATTTCTAACCCTGGAATAAACAAAGTCAGACACAGAAAAAGTGATGTTTTAGGTCATTTCAATAATTTGGATATGCTTTTCAGTGGGAAATACAAAGAAAATGATTAATATACCTTTTAATATGCTTTTAAAATCACTCAAGAGATTAAGTAACAGAAAGAAAAGAAATAAAATCTTCTGTTTCAACAGCTTTCTGACATTGACCATTAAACAATTAGTGTCGTTAAATGTGTGGTTTATCATATTCAGTGATGAAAAAAGATGAAAGAAGCAAATTTTCGATGGAATAACCACGGTTCAGACCCGGTTTAATCCTGACTCTGGTTTATTCCTGGTCCAGAGTTGGTTTAGGTCCTGTTCTTGGTCTGAACGGTGTCGGAGCAGCTCTCACAGACGTCTGCTGTTTACAGACCAGCGCCTCTTCTTCTTCTTCTTCTGCTGTTGTTGTTGTTCCTGTGTTCTTCTTCTTCTCTGGAGTCTGAAGACGGCGGGACATCGGCAGCAGCTGTCGGTGTTGACTCTGCTCCTCACAGCTTCCGTCTGAGCTCTGATAAAACACAGAAACAGGAGGTTAGCACAATATTAGCTCTGACGCTAGCAACAGGCTCAAGACGAGGATCCAGTCTGTTCCATCTGTTTATGACGAGTCCAACAACAGGACGACTACAGGACTGTCACTGGAGCTAATCCAGGAATAAAACTATGGCTAATCCAGGACTAAAGGTACGGCTAATCCAGGACTAAAACTACAACTGATCCAGGACTAAAACTACAGCTAATCCAGGACTAAAGGTACGGCTAATCCAGGACTAAAGCTACAGCTAATCCAGGACTAAAGCTACAGCTAATCCAGGACTAAAGCTACGGCTAATCCAGGACTAAAACTACAGCTAATCCAGGACTAAAGCTAGGACTAAAACTACAGCTGATCCAGGACTAAAACTGGACTAAACCAGGACTAAAGCTACGTCTAACCCAGGACTAAAGCAGACTAAAACTAGGACTAAAACTACAGCTAATCCAGGACTAACGATACGGCTAATCCAGGACTAAAGGTAAAGCTAATCCAGGACTAAAGCTACGGCTAATCCAGCACTAAAACTGGACTAAATCAAGGCTAATCCAGGATTAAAACTGGACTGAACCAGGGCTAATCCAGGACTAAAGCAAGACAAACGTTTCCACCTTTTCCTTCCTCTGTTCTTTGAGTTGGTAAAGTCCAAACTATTGTTAAAGTTTCTCAGACGAGTCAGACTTCGGTTCAGTTCGGTCCGGACCACGGTTCACTGGAGCTTTCATGACGGGCTGTAGACGAGAAGGCAGTCCTCAAAAAGAAAAACCATACACATATTTATATCGTGCACGTCTTTCCTTCGGGGACATTAAAGTTTATTGTAAAAGGCCCAGACACTACGGGCTCCTGTCGAGAATTATCCCGAGTCCACAGCTGTCACCTGCTCGGCTCTGCTCTCCGTCTGTTTTAATAAAGCTCTTGTACGGTGAACCCGGCGCCGGTTCTGCTCCGGGCCGCTGCGTTTGTTTACCTGCCGTCCTTCACGCGCTCGGGGAGGACGGTAAAGACGAGCTAATTGCACACAGGGGGCTAACGTCTGCGGTGAAAGAGCGCCGTTTTTTCTCTTATTTCTGACTCGGTGTGAGGTGCACGGAGCCGTACGACACCGGCGCCGCTCGGGTGTCAGCCGGGCCCCGCAATTAACCAAACAACAAACAAACAAACAGAGCCATGCGTGACGAAGAGGAGAGCGGGGCGTGGGCGGACGTCACCTGAGGAGCCGTCACGTGACCACAAACGGAGACGAGCGCAGACAGGACGAGCCGACGAGATGTTTTACAAGGATTTCAACACAGTCTAAACCACGAAACCACTTACACACATCTATTATCTCTGCTTTACTCATATTCTCTCGTCATTGTGTGAGTTCCTTTAGATCAAATCCACTTTATTGATCCCACAGCGGCTCACGGCTCACAGACAAGTGCAACGTTAGACAGAAGTGTGCATGCATTAAAAAGAAAAAGCATGTTGTTTTTTATGATGTTTTTGACTAATGAAACCCGAGAGATGCTTGATATTTTCTAAATCCGTCGTCACGTGTGAGTTCCCCATCGTGGCATCAGTAAAGTCTAATCTAAACTTTATTCTACCACCGTGGGTTTGACTCCTGAAGAGAGTAAAGAGCTTTAGGACAGAGGTAAAGACAGAGCACCGAGAATAACTAGAGAAGACACAGTAGGACAAATGAGAGGTATCCCGGGACAGAGCTGGATCCCGACCAGCTTCAGGCTCTTCCTGCAGACGACAGCGAGGCTACCACAGAATATAACGTAAATATCTCAGTGTAAACCACAGATATACTCACTAAAAGAATCCTGCCTTCTTATTACGTCTGTCTCATGTTTAAACTCAGATTACGTCTCTTTATTTAATCCGGTTTCAGCAGATCCAGCTCCAACAGAGACCGAGTTTATTTGAGGAGGATTTGAGCTCATTTTCTACACTTCAGACTTTTATCCACTGCATGTGTCTCTGCCGCGAGCAGCTCTGAGCATGTTCAGGAATCATGAGACGGTGCGATAAAAGCCATCGATAAAGACGTGTTTGGACCAAAACAACAGTTTATTCAAGAAGAAGAAGAAGAAGAAGAAGAAGAAGAAGAAAACAAGTTTAGTTTGAGATTGCTTGGCCAGAAAAAAGCTTTGTTTTTGCCTTTTTTTATTGCATTTAAAGCTTAATCGTGTGTATAAATGTGTAAATATTCGAATAAAGAAAATTAGTCTGTATTTTTTTGTATTACTTTGAAAATCTGGATGTGCTTGTTCGTCTTTGACGTCGCAGATAAACAGCAGAGACACCTTCAGTGGAAAATGGGAGTTCTGTTCAGCAGAGGTTTACAGAGACATGGACAGATTCTAGAGACCTTTGACTAAACTCTTCACAGTCTCAGCACCTGGACTGATGGCTTTATGAACAAAAAAAGGTCTGGTCAATGCACTCACTCCCATCATGCCTTGTTTAAATGGAGAGTGAAGCTGGTGATGTAAGTGAAATCTGAAATAAATTAATAGGACACTTACTTTAATTGCCCCAAATATGATTTTCATGATCTGAACTGAATGGCTTTGACTGTTTTCTGGGCAGTACTTATTACAAACCTTCATTAATAATAAAAATAAAATAGATTTAGGGCATTCTTCTGATGTCACACTCATATGAAATCAACTGTTTGGTAATAAGCAGATCAAAAGTAGCTTCAGGAATAAGCTCAAAGCGTTATTTCCGTCTCATTTGGCTCCTCCCTCTTTATTAATCTGGGTCATCTCGGTTCGGCTCGAGCGGCCTCTGTTTTAATTACCTCCATCTTCTTCTGACAGACGCCGTCTCCGTTAATTAATCGGTGACAGCATCACGGCGTCTCGCTCTCTCTCGGCTGAAACGCTCCAAATTAGCGCGCGGTGAGCTAACGATCGCGAACAACGCCAATTAAAGACAAACAAGGCTCCGTCCCCGAGGCTCGGACATGAAAGATGTGTGTCCAGGGGCCGCTGACGGAGAGGACCGAGAGGGAGAACACCGAGCTAATTAACGCCGCCAAATAAACGGACACGAGGCTGAGCAGTCTGTCGTTTGGCCTCAGGATCAAAACTCAGAAAAGGGTTGATCTGAAGAAATACACAGAGCAAATTAACGTCATGTTTATGGCTCTGAAACAAATGGAGGAAAAACAGGAGAAAAGAGGCTGAGCTGATGAACTAAAGACTGAGAGGCTTCTTCTGTTGGACCCAGGACAGGAACAAGTCCAGCAGTGGACAGTGTCCTTGTCCCTTAATGTTTAATGTTGGATAAAAAAATAAAAAATAAATAATGTATGAAAAAAGCCACCATCTGTTGAAAAGATGCAAAGGTAAAGAATAAGATGGAGTCCACAATTATGACAAAGACAGATTATGGCAATATTTAGGTATTAGCTACATACAAGTACATACAAGAACTGCATTGTTCAGATTTATTACAGACACACAGCTGTAACACAGGTAACACACAGGTAACATACATGTAACACGTAGCTAACACACAAGTAACACGTAGCTAACACACAGCTAACACACAGCTAACACACAGCTAACACACACAGCTAACACACAAGTAACACGTAGCTAACACACAGCTAACACACAAGTAACACGTAGCTAACACACAGCTAACACACAAATAACACGTAGCTAACACACAGCTAACACACAAGTAACACGTAGCTAACACACAGCTAACACACAAGTAACACGTAGCTAACACACACAGCTAACACACAAGTAACACATAGCTAACACACAGCTAACACACAAGTAACACGTAGCTAACACACAGCTAACACACAAATAACACGTAGCTAACACACAGCTAACACACAAGTAACACGTAGCTAACACACAGCTAACACACAAGTAACACGTAGCTAACACACAGCTAACACACAAATAACACGTAGCTAACACACAGCTAACACACAAGTAACACGTAGCTAACACATCACAACTCACACACCCCCCCCCTACCCACACCCCCCCTCCACCCCACACTACACACAGCTAACACACACAGCTAACACACAGCTAACACACAGCTAACACACACAGCTAACACACAAGTAACACATAGCTAACACACAGCTAACACACAAATAACACGTAGCTAACACACAGCTAACACACAAATAACACGTAGCTAACACACAGCTAACACACAAGTAACACGTAGCTAACACACAGCTAACACACAAGTAACACGTAGCTAACACACAGCTAACACACAAATAACACGTAGCTAACACACAGCTAACACACAAGTAACACGTAGCTAACACACAGCTAACACACAGCTAACACACACAGCTAACACACACAGCTAACACACAGCTAACACACAGCTAACACACAGCTAGCTAACACACAAGTAACACGTAGCTAACACACAGCTAACACACAGCTAGCACACACAGCTAACACACAGCTAACACACAAGTAACACGTAGCTAACACACAGCTAAAACACACAGCTAACACACAGCTAACACACACACAGCTAACACACACACAGCTAACTCACAGCTAACACTTCTACAACCTCTTATTGGTTTGTCAATGAAGTAAACACTTTGACATAACGCTGTGTGAGCAGAGTGTGAGGTGGTTAGCACTGTCCACTCACATCCAGAAGGTCCTGGGTTCGAGCCCTGGTCTGAACAAGGCCTTTCTGTTTGGAGTCTTAAAGAAAGTTTAAAGAAAAATCTCAAATTGGACTGTTCGGTCTAAAACTTGACGGATAACCTCTCGATCATGGTGATTTCATGGTGATTTTTGTGTCCAATAACAGCCACTAACAACACAAAAATATATTTCAAAATTAAGCTTCAAAAACTAGACCCAAACAGGAACCTCTCAAAAAATAATCATGGATAATTAGTCATAAGTATTATTAGGTAAAAGTTATGTTTATGTGTTGTTTGTGTCTCAACAAATAGAAGTTATACAGATTAATCCATTTGTATAAACATAATGATTCTAAAATCACAGAAGTTGTAGAATCAGGCGAATGTTGATCCTCAGATCTTCATAAATGTGGAGTGAGGCGTTACAGTTTGGAGTTGTTGTTGTTTTTTCCCAAACTCCCTAAACGCCTCTTGAGTTTTTCAGACAAGCGTCACTTTTCCCTGTCTTTCCCCGGAGCCTGAACGCAGCAGATGTTTCCTCTCTGCGTGTGACGAGCGGGACAGTGCTGTAAACTCCCATCATGCCTCTGTGCGTCGCCTCTTCTTCTCTGGTTTTCGTCGCAGATGGAGACGTGCACCAGAGCGTCCTTCGGGGAGACTTGAGTTTATTTAGCCTCCTCTCAGCGCCGTGACGCCTTCAGGGACCGCGGGAGCGACCGAGCAGCGGCGTTACAACAGCACTACAGCACGTGGAGCTGCTGAGGTCTGTCGAACCGAGTCACGCTGGAAAACCTCAGAACGAAACAACACAGATGTTTATAAAACTAAAGTAAAGAGACACACCTTTCATTTGGTTTTGTCGAAGGAAACCAGGCCCAAAATCCACCGAGGCTAACTTCGACTTTTAATTCATCAAGTAAAAATAAATCAGGAAGTAAACATTGGAATATTATTTATCTGTGTTTTACGTTGTCTCCCTTTTCTCTGTTGATGCTTTTCTTTTTTCAGCTGTTTCTCTGTTAAAAGACATATTCAGCTGAAAATACACTTTATCTGCAGCTATTAAACTTCCTGGAACGTCATGTGACAAGTGTCGACCAATGGGAGCGCTCCTTTTTGGAGCATGTGATTGCCCAAGGTTTTCTGTTCCTGAATAGAGGTTCTCATCTATTACAATCCCTGGTTTAGTGTTGTTTAGTTTCTTTTAAATAGGTTTTGGTTTCTTCCTTAAAAGTCACATATGATGCTTATGGTCATTTTTATCATTTTTTTCATTTCCTAATAGTTTTTCGAGTCCTTTTAATGATTCTTTTGACATTCAGTATTTTTGTTTCATTCAATGCTTATGGACTACAGCAAACATTTCTTAATTTTTGAACTGAATTTATTGCAACCGAAATAAAATCTTTGAGACATTTTTTGGTCTCAGCCCAGAGTTTGGGAACCACCGTTTTAGTAAAATCACCATTATTCATGTAATAATAATAAAGACAGAACAATGGGACCTTTGGCAAAGCTTTCAGCCTGTTTTGAATTTCTGTTCTTCAGATCCTGAAGTTCTTCAAAGTCTGCTCAGATCCAGATGGACTCGAGTCCTTCTGAGTCCAGAGTCCACAGAATAAAACGAGTCAGAGATGAATAAATCCAGAGAAGACGATAACCTCTGGGTCTGCAGCCTCCAGACGCTGATACATTTATATGAAGTCATTAAAACAGACTCAGATAACTGACCCCAGTTTAGACCTGGTTTAGTCCTGGTTTAGACCTGGTTTAGACCTGGTTTAGTCCTGGTTTAGACCTGGTTTAGACCTGGTTTAGTCCTGGTTTAGTCCTGGTTTAGACCTGGTTTAGTCCTGGTTTAGTCCTGGTTTAGACCTGGTTTAGACCTGGTTTAGTCCTGGTTTAGTCCTGGTTTAGACCTGGTTTAGACCTGGTTTAGTCCTGGTTTAGTCCTGGTTTAGACCTGGTTTAGACCTGGTTTAGACCTGGTTTAGACCTGGTTTAGTCCTGGTTTAGTCCTGGTTTAGACCTGGTTTAGACCTGGTTTAGTCCTGGTTTAGTCCTGGTTTAGTCCTGGTTTAGACCTGGTTTAGACCTGGTTTAGTCCTGGTTTAGTCCTGGTTTAGACCTGGTTTAGTCCTGGTTTAGACCTGGTTTAGTCCTGGTTTAGTCCTGGTTTAGTCCTGGTTTAGACCTGGTTTAGTCCTGGTTTAGACCTGGTTTAGTCCTGGTTTAGTCCTGGTTTAGTCCTGGTTTAGACCTGGTTTAGACCTGGTTTAGTCCTGGTTTAGTCCTGGTTTAGACCTGGTTTAGTCCTGGTTTAGTCCTGGTTCAGTCCTGGTTTAGACCTGGTTTAGACCTGGTTTAGGCCCGGTTTAGACCTGGTTTAGTCCTGGTTTAGACCTGGTTTAGTCCTGGTTGAATTTAATTAAATGTAAAGTGAAGAAGCTAAAAGATGAAGGTCAGAGATGAAGACATAAAGGACTTTGTTTACGTCTTATTTTATTCCAATGAATCTGTTTTTTTCTCCTGTTTTAGTCTTAGACCCTAAAGTTTCCATTGTTTTGGATTTTGTCACTGCTTTTATAAATCTCTCCAAACTTTTAAGCAGGAAAACAACTCTATCTCCAGATTAACATTAGTCTGAACCATTATTTTCACCGAGGCATGTTTTAAAATGGAGCTGAATAAAGAGACACATGTGACCTTCTCTTTCTCAGAGTAAACAAAGGTCTGGTCTAATTCCAAACCAGGATTAATGAGACGTTAAAGCCAGATGATAGAGTAAGTTTTACTCTCCTCGCGTCGTTAATAACTCTGCCTCCGTTTCTCTGTCAGAGTCTGAAGTCCTATAAACTTCCTGCGCTGTTTTTCTCTTTTATCACTCCATTTTAATCACTGAGTCGTTTTATCACAGAACAAATAGACTCTCACTGAGACCTTTAAGTCTGAGGCAAAACCAGACACAGTCCTGACCAAGTCCTGGGTTAGTCCTGGTTTAGTCCTGGTTTAGATCCGTGTTTAAGTCTTGGATCAGGCGCCAATAAAGTCCAATTTGAGAGAAATGTTTAGTCTTTGTTTAATCCTGGTTTAATTTACTGTCTTTATTACACTGGGGCCAAAAAGACACTTTAATCCTCTAATATTAATTAATTTGACAAATAAACAAGACCTTAAGACACCATCTAGACTAGAATTTTCAGAACGGGAGCGTTGTCCAATCACAGCTCGCTTCAGGAAAAAGGAGCGCTCCCATTGGTCGACACTGATGTCAACAAGGAAGTAACGGCTGCCGATAAAACAGAGAAGGTGTATATTTAGCTCTGGATACGTCTTTTCAATCACACAACGTTTAACGAGGAGGAGCATTTATGGTCAGCTCTAAACTTCAGTTTGGTTTCATGGATCAGTATTTTGGAGGAAAAGTTCAACCTGTTTTATTTATTTATTTATTTTTTAGAAGAAAGGCGGCTGCTGTTGGAAAGAGTGAGTCTGAAAAAAGAAAAAGAAACTAAAATTGTTCCTCAAAGTCTTCTGTGAAGTTGAGAACCATTTATTTAGTTTGGCTTGACTTCTGGATTATTTCTGGTTTTTGTTACTGGTTTTGTCCCAGCTTTATTCTTGGCTTACATCCTGCTTTTATTGTGTCTTATTTATGGTTTAGTCCTGATTGATTCCTGAGTTTAGTCTTTGTTTAGTCCCGTTTTGTTCTGGTTTAATCCTGGTTTGGTCCAGTGTCAAGCCTTGGTCCAGGTTTAGTTTTGATTTAACCCTAAGCCTTAGTTTCTTCTTGGTTTAGTCCTGATTTAGTCCTGGTCTGGTCTCATATGAAGCCCATCCTCAGATTAAACCAGTGAGTGTGATATAATCGACCTGAGTGTGATCCGTCGACTCCGAGGCTCGAACTCAAACAGACGGAGAGCGTTCTGTCACTCGATGAACCAGCTCTGAAATATTAAAGGACAAACCAGAGCTTTAAACGCTGTCGTCAGAACAGATCCGTCCCAAACTCTCAGAACGACGGCAGAGAATCACTTCGAAGGTTTTATTCCAATGTTTATTTTTACATTTATATTTACATTTTCAGCAAAACCTGGTCTAACAGAATATGTTTTACCTGAGTCCTTTGAAAAGAAAAGGTAAATATATTGGAGCCATAAAGACTAAAGAAAAATACAAGAAAACAGGAAATATAAATGATTTTTATTGGAAAAAAAACACACACAAAATAGGAACGGATCTAAGTTTTGATGCCTCCCTTTTCTCTGTTGATGCTTTTCTTTTTTGAGCTGGATTTCTCTGTGTTAAAAACATGTACAATATTTCCTGTGTTAAAAAGAGATTTGTCGTCTCACTGGTGTTTCCTGGTTGAATAAAGGTCAAATAAAATAAAAAAACTCGTCTAAATATGGTTATATCCTGTATGTATTCAAAACAAATCAGGTAAAGTCTATAAAACCAAACAAAACACATGTAATATATAATAACTCATTTAAATCCAAGGCAAACAAGTTAAATAAAGAGTTAAACCACTCAAAACCTATTTTAAATCAGATAAAGCCTTATTTATTTTTATTTTATCTCAATGTATTCACTTGTTTACTTTTATTATGCTGTTTTTTAAAAGTTGTATTCTTTTTTTTAGACTTAATCACTCTTTTTTAGCCTAATTTCAGACTCTCACTGTTTATGCCACAACACACACATCACTTCTGATAATTTCCTGATAAAGTCTTGAGAAATCCTCTCCAAAACCAAGACGAGAACCCTTTAAATCCCTCTAAACGTGGCAGTCTAAGTCCCACGGCCACCGCTGCGTATCCGACTCCAACACCGCCTCGTAGCTTTAAAAAATAAATAATAAAAGGCAGCGAGAGAGAATCAGCGCCGTGTGGTATTTGTTTGACAGGTACAAGTCTCTGAAGACCACTGCTTTTCCAATTTAAGCGCCGCTAAAGCTGCAGCAGGCTTTAACATGATTCTCTCTGAACAAACGCTCTCCGGTTTCTCCGCCGCACGCCGACCCTTCAAGGACGCTCTGCTGCAAGTGTTTCATCATTCGGCTGCATTTTAATTATTTCTCAGCCCTTGTTACGTCCGAGAAGCAGAGAATACAATGTCAGAATAAAAGAGAAAGACGGCGACGAAGGTGTGAAGCCAGACGGAGGCTAAGGAGATTTGTCAGAACTGAATCAAATATGAAGGTTTGTTTTATTTCACTGTTACATTTAGTTTTTCACTTTAATCTCCTAAAGTTTATTGTAACAGGAATCATCTGAAAAAATGAGACCTTAAGACGTGATCTAGTTTTTATAATGAAGGATTTTAATAGATGAGAATGATCAGTCCACAGCAGGATTTTGTCCAATCACAGCTCACTTCAGGTAAAAAGGAGCGCTCCCATTGGTCGACACTGACGTCAACAACGAAGGAACAAGGAAATAAACCAAGGAAATGGGTTATTCTGTTGAAAATACGTCTTATTTTACAGAGAAACAGCTCAAAAAAGATAAAAATAGAGAAACAGCAGCAAATGAAACATGGATAAAACTTTAAGATCAGCTCTAAACTTTGATTTAATGTAAAATATTAGTATTTTGTGGTGAAAAATGGGTCTGGTTTTACCTTTTTTTAAATAAAAGAAGCAGGAAAGGTTACTGCTGCTGTTGGAGGACAGAACTTAAATCAGATTCTGGAGATTTAATGTAATGTTAGACAAAGAAATAAAGTAATAAATCAATGACAAATACATATACAGTATAAATGAAAAACAGGTGATTATTTGTCATCTCACTCACCAGAATAAAACATGTATTAATATAATAAACATACGCTCCTCCTCTAAACTAAGCTGCTGTTTCTTTAAAACACTCGGTGCATTGTTATAAGAAAGAAGACAGATAAAACTTCACTTTATTAAATAATGACAAACTCCTGAATCAGAAACAGAGTGATCGAGCATTTTCTGAATCTAATAAAACAGTTAGAGCCATTTTAAAATAAAATAGTTTTACTTCAAAAAAGGTGCAAATCAACAATAAAAAGAAGCAGACTGGGACATGGACAACACACTGAAATGTTAAATAAGCTCTTCTTCTGTGGTTTGATAAAAATACAAAGTACAGTGTAGTGATTTAGCTGAGTTTGGAAGCAAAGCGCCTAATTAAAGATGAAAAATGGCCTTTATTAGCCCATTAATTGCTGCTGTGATGAACTCATTATCTTCACATTTGTCCAACAGCGGATTTAATCTGGAACACAGAGAAGTTGACGGTGAATTAATGTAAAGAGAGGCTCAGAAGGACAACAGTGAGTGTAAATGTCGGCAGAAGTGAGGCAGGAGACGCTGGGGTTAATTAAACAGGAGCAAATATGACCTTTATTAGTGCTTCATCAACAGCAGCATTAAGTTATTCTGTAAAGATTGAACCTGTTCTCATCAGACGACCCTCTACGTACGACACGTGTTCTATTGAGGTTTATCTGAAGCATCCTAGTGTTGCTAAAAAGAAAAGGTGTCTTATATCTGACCTTAATTAAGACGCAAGGAGTTTAATTTATGTTTTAACCATTTTGGATGAGCTTAAAAAAGGAGAATAGGAGCAAAAAATGACAGCAGTTTGATCATTTTTTGGTTTAAAGCTTGAATTCCACTCACATTTTTGTGTCTGTAAAAAACAAAACTAAAATAAAAACAAACAAAAAAAACGAACTAAAATTGGACAAAAGACATAACAAGGAAATGACCCAAAATACAAACAAGCCAGAACTCAGAATCAATGGTTTATTGAACAGAAAGAGTAAGAGCTGGTCCCAGGGGTCAGAGGCTGGTCTGGGATCTGCAGGTGAGTGGAACAGAGCTGTCTGGAGTAAACAGGACTGGTCCAGGAGCTGGGGCAGGAACAAGACAGATACAGGTAAGTACTGGTCAAAAACACAGACAAAACGGTTTCTCAAAAAAGGCCTGAGCTGTAGTTCACCTGAAGACTGAGGATCTGAGACGATGAGGAAGACCCAGGCTTGTGTGAGTAGTGATGAGTAGATTGGAGGCAGGTGTGCAGCCCAGGCAACAGGAGAGAAGGGGTAACAAGGGGGAACACAGGACAAACAGAAAACCTGGAGTGAACCATGACAAAAGGAAGCAGAAAAAGTGCCATTGGTGAAATCAAACCCAAAAAACACTTGGTTAATTTACATAAATGAACATAAACACTTGTTTCTGTGCTTTTCCTGCTGTTCTCATACATCATCAATTCAACACTGATGTGTCCCATTTACGCTTCAGCCTCAGTAACACCTGTTGATATTTGCTATGACAAAAACCTTCCATTTTTTGACTGTTTTTTCAGTTTGCATTTTATAAACTAATAAAAATAAACCTCCTTTATAGTTTTCTTTTCATATCCACACCTGAAAACTGTAAATACTCACACGGAACTGCATTCTGTTCATTCTGTTCTTTTAATGATGATAAACCGACAGCATATGTTTCATCTCTAATCATTTTAACTCCATTTTCTTTGTTGTTGTTTGTATTATTTCCAAATACGAAGCTGTTTTCTTGCTGCTGTGACGTCTCACTCTCTTCCCCGAGGCTCGGCTGGTATTTCCTTCTTCCTCGGTTTAATTACTGCTCTTTAATTGTCATCTCCAGTTTACCCAGACTGCCCTGTGGTCATCATTACCACAGCCGTGCTCCGTTGGTGCTCGGACCGCGGTACTAACGCTCTGTGGGTGATCCAGAACCCGCCGAGCCCCCGAGACCGGCCCGTTCCCTCGAGGACTGTCGGATTAGAGCCGCCACAGTCTAATCCTCTGGAATGAACTGCTCATATCTCGCTCGGTGTCGGCCTCCTGCACTGTAAAAATATCAGGACGAGCAACGTTACTCAAGAGCTCTGCTTTGGGTTGAATATCTTGAATATCTTGAATATCTTGAATATCTTGAATATCTTGAATCAAAAAGACGCCAAGAGTTCCCCATTTACACCGTTTTATATGTTGAGAAATGTGTCCTCTCCCAAAGCTTTGAAATGATTTAAACTATGAACCTCAAGGAAAAGGCAGACTTTCTCACCTTTAGAGACTACATTCAGTACTATTGTATATTGTATGTTGTTATTCACACGTATGTTGTACTTTCTACCTTCAAACAATGACAAACCATCAGTGACACCGAGGCAGCCGAGCCACTGTAATAAATATAAACCCTGCTGCGTTTTGTTGCTGTTTCTGCCTCAGTTTTAGTTTTAAGAGAACAGCAAGGCTCTGAGGAGGTAAAAAACAAACCAGCTCAGACTCAGAGTCAGTTCAGATCTGAACAGACTCAGACAAAGGCTTGTTAAAGGAGTTATTTAAACTTTTACATCTTTCCTTATCTTTCCAGGACAAGAACATGGGCTAAAACAGCACTAAAACTAGAGCTAAACTAGAGCTAAACCGGGACTAAACCGGGACTAAACCGGGACTAAACCAGGACTAAACCAGGACTAAACTGGGACTAAACTAAGACTAAACCAGGTCTAAACTGGTACTAAACTAAGACTAAACCAGGATTAAACCAGGACTAAACCGGGACTAAACCAGGATTAAACCAGGACTAAACCAGGACTAAACTGGTACTAAACTAAGACTAAACCAGGATTAAACCAGGACTAAACCGGGACTAAACTAAAACTAAACCAGGATTAAACCAGGACTAAACCGGGACTAAACTAAGACTAAACTAGGATTAAACCGGGACTAAACTAAGACTAAACTAAGACTAAACCAGGACTAAACCAGAACTAAACCGGGACTAAACTAAGACTAAACCAGGATTAAACCAGGACTAATCTAAAACTAAACCCGGATTAAACCAGGACTAAACCGGGACTAAACTAAAACTAAACCAGGATTAAACCAGGACTAAACTAAGACTAAACCAGGATTAAACCAGGACTAAACCGGGACTAAACTAAAACTAAACCAGGATTAAACCAGGACTAAACTAAGACTAAACCAGGATTAAACCAGGACTAAACCGGGACTAAACTAAAACTAAACCAGGATTAAACCAGGACTAAACCGGGACTAAACTAAGACTAAACTAGGATTAAACCGGGACTAAACTAAGACTAAACTAAGACTAAACCAGGACTAAACCAGAACTAAACCGGGACTAAACTAAGACTAAACCAGGATTAAACCAGGGCTAAACCAGGACTAAACTAAGACTAAACCAGGATTAAACCAAGACTAAACCGGGACTAAACCAGTTCTAAACCAGGACTAAACCAGTTCTAAACCAGGACTAAACCAGGTCTAAACCAGGACTAAAGAAGGACTAAACTCAGGGCCTAAAGTGAGGCTAAACCAGAACAAAATACTACACTGAACCTAGACTAATCCAGGACTAAACCTGCTCTTTTCAGTTTGAAATCCATCTGTAGTGTTCCTCCATCATGATTCAGCTCACAGCCTTTTTCCATTCCTCTTTGATTCCACTCCCAGCTCTCGGTATCGCTCCATCTTTTCGCTCTGAAGAGGCATCTCCAAATCTCAAACCCAATTTAGCATTATCTCCATCACAGGCAGCGCTCAAATCTGCATCAGCGAAACGGCTTTGGCAACCAATTACAGCGGCGCGGGACGGGGCTAATGTGACGGGGATCTGCTGTGACAAGTCCGAGAGGAGGAGGGGTCTCCGGGGGCAAAAGGCAGGGGTGGGACTGACGGAGGGACATGGATCTAGGCTAAAGGACGGGTCAAGGGTCAAAACAGACACTAAACCAGGTCTAAAGCAAAAAGAGGGAGAGATAAAACCAGGAATAACAATAACTTCTGGACTAAATGAGGAATATAAATGGAAAACCTTGTTCAATCACAGGAGCGCTCCCATTGGTCGACACTTGTCACATGACGTTCCAGGAAGTTGAATAGCTGCAGATAAAGTGTATTTTCAGCTGAATATGTCTTTTAACAGAGAAACAGCTGAAAAAAGAAAAGCATCAACAGAGAAAAGGGAGACAACGTAAAACACAGATAAATACTGTCAATTCAATCACGTAATGTTTAACGAGGAGGAGATAATTGTCGTCCTGACGCTGAAGTCACAGCTAAGCTAACGCTAAACTCTAAACTTCAGTTTGGTCAAATGGATTAGTATTTTTTTGCTTTTGGAGGAGAGTCTGAGACAGGGACAAGAAAAGAACATCAGGAAGTGGAGCTTTGTAGATGTATTTAAACTTAAAGAACAGGCAGAATCTCAAGTCTCGACGTTAATCCAGTAAAGTTTGAGTGTTCAGTGAGACCTCTCCCTAAACTCTCTGCCCCGTCCTCTTCTGTGGGACTCTAGGCCGGACCAGGACCATAAACGTCTGTGATGCTGATGGACGGGCCTCACTGAAGGTAACGCTGGATGAGGCTGTTTTTCATGATTACATTTACATTGAGAGGGTCACTCACAGTAAACAGAGCCGTCCGTCACCGAGACACGTCACAGGAGCTACTCTGAAGCTTTAGTCCAGATCAGACCTGGGTTTAGTCCAGATCAGACCTGGGTTTAGTCCAGATCAGACCTGGGTTTAGTCCAGATCAGACCTGGGTTTAGTCCAGATCAGACCTGGGTTTAGTCCAGTTCAGAGCTGGGTTTAGTCCTCGGTGTCGTGTTCACTTTAGTGTCATTTTTCGTTGGAGTTTAGTGCTGGTTTAGTCCCAGTTCAATACTACTTTAATATTGTTTTTGTTTTGGTCATGATTTAGTCTTTATTTAAATCCTGGTTTAGTCCTAATTCCTAAGTCTTTGAATCTTGATTTGGTTTTAATTTAGTCCTGCTTTTATCCTGGTTTAGACCTGATTTAGACCTGGATTAGTCCTGGATTAGTCCTGGTTTAGTCCTGGTTTAGACCTGGTTTAGTCCTGGTTTAGTCCTGGCTGAGTCATGGTTTAGGCCTGGTTTAGTCCCTGGCTTAGACCCGGTTTAGTTCTGGTTTAGACCCAGTTTAGACCTAATTTAGACCTGTTTTTGATCCGGAGGACCTGGTTTAGACCTGGTTTAGACCCAGTTTAGACCCAGTTTAGACCTGGTTTAGACCTGATTTAAACCTGGTTTAAACCCGGTTTAGACCTGGTTTAGTCCCTGGTTTAGACCCGGTTTAGACCTGGTTTAGTCCCTGATTTAAACCTGGTTTAGTCCCCGGTTTAGTCCCTGGTTTAGACCCAGTTTAGACCCGGTTTAGACCTGGTTTAGACTCAGTTTAGACCCGGTTTAGTCCCTGATTTAGTCCCCGGTTTAGTCCCTGGTTTAGACCCGGTTTAGACCCAGTTTAGTCCCTGGTTTAGACCCAGTTTAGACCCGGTCTAGACCTGGTCTCGTGGGACTCTGTTTAATGTCAGAGGAAGACATCAGTGAAGGAGGTTCTGTCAGAGCAGCTCCTCTTTGTTAAATTTACGAGGCCATTATTATCCCGCTCCGTGTGATTGTGTTGGTGTTATCGCCGTCGTCAAGGTGACAGGGGCGTTCACGAGGGCGTGCGTGCACGTGGGCCGGGCGTGCACGAGCGTGACCTTGTGCACGGACCGACGGCGTGTGATGGACGTAGAAATAAAGAAGAGTCAATGCCAAAGGAAATGGAGCGAAGAGAGTCGGCCATGACACGAGGTCAGGCTCCGTCTGCTACAGGATTTAGACCGGACCGGGACGGGTTTAGACCGGGACCGGGTTCAGGACGGGTTTAGACCGGACCGGGACGGGTTCAGGACGGATTTAGACCAGGACCGGGTTCAGGACGGTTTTAGACCAGAGTGAACTGTACCAGGGGCTTGGGACGGGTTTAGACTACAGCTGTGGAGGTATAGTCCTGGTTCAGTCCCAGTTTAGAATTGGTTTAGACCCGGTTTAGTCCTGGTTTAGAACCGGTTCAGTCCTGGTTAAAACGTGGTTTAGACCCGGTTCAGATCTGGTTCAGATCTGGTTCAGACCTGGTTTAGACCTGGTTTAGTCCTGGTTTAGACCTGGTTTAGACCTGGTTTAGTACAGGTTTGGTCCTGGTTTAGACCTGGTTTAGACCTGGTTTAGACCTGGTTTAGTCCTGGTTTAGACCTGGTTTAGTACAGGTTTAGTCCTGGTTTAGACCTGGTTTAGAACTGGTTTAGTCCTTGTTTAGTCCTTGTTTAGTCCTTGTTTAGTCCTGGTTTGACCTGGTTTTGGCCCCGTACAGACCTGGTTCGGACCTGGTTTAGTCCTGGTTCAGACCTGGTTTAGTCCTGGTTTAGTCCTGGTTTAGACCTGGTTTAGTCCTGGTTTAGTCCTGGTTTAGTCCTGGTTTAGACCTGCTTTAGTCCTGGTTTAGACCTGGTTTAGTCCTGGTTTAGTCCTGGTTTAGACCTGCTTTAGTCCTGGTTTAGACCTGGTTTAGTCCTGGTTTAGTCTTGGTTTAGTCCTGGTTTAGTCCTGGTTTAGTCCTGGTTTAGACCTGCTTTAGTCCTGGTTTAGACCTGGTTTAGTCCTGGTTTAGTCCTGGTTTAGACCTGGTTTAGTCCTGGTCTAGTCCTGGTTTAGTCCTGGTTTAGTCCTGGTCTAGTCCTGGTTTAGACCTGGTTTAGTGGAAACTAACTAAAGTCAAAACTTTTCACACAAACCCAACAATCCCTCGGTGTGTATTTGACAGATGCATTGTGGGAAACGGAGTCAGCAGTTTAAAGCTGGTTTCTACTGAAACTCTGTTGGCTGCTGCTGCTGCTCTGATGGGATTTTAATGTGTTTTGGACGAGTTGTGTCTCGTCGAAGGACACATCGGTCCAAACTCTCGTCTTCCTGTCTCTCTTTGGACGATTCGTCATTGTTTCTGATTCTGGAGGCCTTCCTTTTTTATTTCTTTTTTTGACAAATGGAGACGTCACAGATGCAACATATGGCTTTATTACCACTGTCAGCTTCGGCAAAACAAGACGTATCACTGAACGAGAACATTAGCAAAGATCTGCAGAAACAAAGCTGCTCACTCTTCTCTGAATTCACAATGAGACTGGATTATTCTCACAGCTTTGATTTTAGGTTTAGTCTTGGGTTAGTCTCTTGTTTTATCCTGGTTCAGCTCTTGATTTATTTATATATAGTTATTTAAGTCCTAATCCAGATCCTAGTTTAGTTCTGGTGCAGTTTTTTTCATTTATTCTTTCATTTTCAATTTAAATCTTGGTTTTTGATTAGTCCTGGTGTAATTATTGTAGTAATGCCATGGTTTGGTTCCTCTTTAATCCTAGTGTAGTCCTTACATTAATCTTTATTTGGGTTTAGTTGGGTTTAGTTGGGTTTAGTTTTGTATGTGTTTATAATTTTCTCTACAAATCTTTACACAACAAAACTGGAGTCATGAGAGAACTTTAGAGTAAATAAAACAAATCTTTGAGCAAGACAACTGTAATGGTTCTGATTTTAACGTGTTTACCTGAGAAAGCTGTCAATTAAAAGGAAAAAGAAGTAAGGCCAATATAATCAGGGAATCAGGATGTTGTTCTAATGGTTCCAAATTTGAAAGTGATCAGTCGACCAAAACCAGGCTGAACCCTGAAGTGAACGGGTTCCTCTTTTGCTGTGACATGAATTATTGAAGAAAACACACGGACGTTTCCAGAGAGACTCGAACGCCTCGTCCTTGGACTGAAACCTCTAACGTGTGTCATATCTGCGCTGTCCATCACTTCCTGTCAGGTCCTGTCAAAATAAGGCGTCGTGTCCCACAGAAAACGTCCAGAGTTCATCCACAAAGGAATAAGAGCAGTTCTTATTGTGTGGTGCTGTCAACGAACAAATCAATAATTCAGAAAGAGTTGTAGAACAAAACCGGTTTAAGGCCAGGTCTCTTCTTGGAATCACATCATTTTTATTGGGTCTTGACTTGGGTTTTGTCAGGAGTATTACTGTGAAGTGGTAAATGAGACTTAATTCAGGAATAAATTAAGAAAAGAACCAAGGAGTGGGCTGGACTTAAACAAGAATTTATCAGCAGTACCTCCGCACTAAGTTTAGCATTAGCTTAGCGTTAGCTTAGCTGTGACTTCAGCAACAACAATTATCTCCTCCTCGTTAAACATTACGTGATTGAATTGACAGTATTTATCTGTGTTTTACGTTGCCTCCCTTTTCTCTGTTGATGCTTTTCTTTTTTCAGCTGTTTCTCTGTTAAAAGACATATTCAGCTGAAAATACACTTTATCTGCAGCTATTAAACTTCCTGGAACGTCATGTGACAAGTGTCGACCAATGGGAGCGCTCCTTTCTTTTTCAAGCATGTGATATAGTCCTAATGCCCCATAATGCAGCAATGTGAAGTGTATGAGGTGACATTAAAGACTAAATCTGATTGAACTCCTGTTTCCTTCCTTCCTTCCTTCCCTCCTTCCTTCCTTCCTTCCTTCCTTGTGAGTAATGAACCTGCTGTAGTTTGTTGAAGGTGACTGTGGACCGACTCTGACCTGGTTTCGCTTCAGAACACGACAGTTTGACGTTTGAGTGTCACATCGACGCCGCTCTGTCATGTTTCTCGCAGGAAGTCGTGTTTCTGCCACCGTATCGTCTCTCTTCCCGCTCTGCTCGGTGTTAAAGTGAAAGACAGCGGCGTATCCCGGTGTCCCGTCGTCCGTTTGTTCCGTCGTACGCCGCTGTCAGAAAATGCAGCGTTTGGCAGGTTTTCTTCGACGGCTTGTTAAAGTTTAATGGACTCAGGACGAGACCGGACTCTGAGGAGTGTCTCCAAACTCCATCTGTCACTGGTTTATTCTCACTTTACAAAAACACACAGTTTATTCTCCAGGAACAAAAACTATGTCCTGAGTTTTCAATCATCGACAAACACAAGTTACAAGTTATTACTTTTATTTTATATTATTTTTATGTTTTGCGTGCCATACAAAAGGTTTCTTTTTGTAGGATTTTGTAGATTCAGAACAAACTAAATTAGCTCTGAACATTTCATCATCACATCAACACAGTAGTAGATGAGACAGGTGTAGGTCCCATAGACTTTTTGTTCAGTTTGTGTTTTAGCCAAGTTTGATGAATTTCAGACAAAGTAAGCTGTTTGAGGATGTATTTCAGTCATCGCCACGGCAACGCAACGGGAGATGGGGCATGGGTTCCAGAGACTTTTTTGTTTGAATTGACTAAAAGGATGTATCTGCAAAGTTTCATGAATTTACAACAAACTAAATTTTTGGCATCCCATAATGGAGCACTTTACATTGGCCTTTCATGACATATTTGGGTCACCACAGCCGTACGGGTGGAGATACGGCAGGGGTCTCATAGACTTTTGTGATCGGGTTGACATAAAGGATGTGTGCGCCAAGTTTGATACATTTCCAACAAATGTACTTTTTCTGCCCCATTATGGCACTTTATATAGACTTCCTCTAGATCTTATGTTGATGACATCACCATGGCAACGCAATAACAGATGGAGTTTGGGTCTGGGAGACTTTTTTGTTTCTTGTTGTTTAACGAGTGTTTGGTAACGATCTAATTTGATTTTTTTATTTTTTTATTTTTTGGAAAATGTCTTTAAATCATACATTTTAAAAAATTACATTAAATTACATTGTCTCATAGGACTTATATTACATCTTCGAGTAGGACACAGGGTTGGATTAGAAGAGGATCCCAGATACTTAAAATAACTGATATATAATAATACGTCCAAATTATTTACATTTCTGTCAAATTAATTTTTTGCTTTTTCTTATTGGGTTAAAAGACGTTTATGGGCATCACTACAGCAACACAACAGCAGACAGGGCATGGGTCCTAGAGACTTGTTTGTTTGTGGTTACATAAAGAATGAGTCAATTTCAGACATTTAAATTTTTTTTTTTTTTTTTTTTTGGCCCCACTGCAGCACATTGTATAAAGTCCCTTTTGGTCTCTGGAGGTTATTGGGTTATTTCTGAGTGTTTTCCTTCGTCCAATATCTATAAAAACTGAAAGGGAGTGGGTCCAGGAGACTTTTTATTTGATATAAAGATGTCTTTTCAATTATGTAAAATGACACAGAAATATTTAATTTTTGTAATGGTTGGATTAGCCTTGAGTTATTGTCACAGAAACAGTTGAAGGGAATGGATCCAAGAGACTTTTTCTGGTTTGATTTAACAAATGTTTGTGCCAGATTTCATAGATTTTTGGCAAACACACATTTTGGCAGCTCTATGGAGGTAGAATATTGATTTTTCACTGTTTTAAACCTGGAGATGACAAAATGATTAGAATTTGGGCAAAAACTAAAAAAAAAACAATCAGAAAATCAAGGTCTAATTCTAAGTTCAACTCTCAAGTTTCCACTAATGCCTTTTTACACAGAAGTAGGGAACAATAATTTTACCTTTCGATGGCAGCAGACTTTTGTCGAGAATAATTTGAGTGAAATTTGCAGTGATTTGTGTTTTGGGAAGTGAGCCGAGAGCCGCCGGAGCCAGAGGGGATTTGTTAACAGCTCGAGCGAGGTTCGTAGGAGGAGCATTACAGAAGCACAAAACAGACAAATAACGGGCCGTGAATACAAATAAACGGAATTAAAGAGTGACGTGGAGGTAAAATATTAATGAACGCGTGTAAAAATGTGAGAAAAGGATGAATAATTGAGAAGATGTTTGAAGTCTGTGTGAAGCAGAGCTGAGGTCAGAGGAAGGACTGCTGATTAATAATACAGCGTTTTACTTTCTTCAGGTGGAAATAGAAGAGAAAAGTGAAGTTTTTATAAAAGTTGTATACAATATGGTGGTATATAAAGTTTGTATGAGATGGGAGATATAAAACCCTCACAGAGATTGGAGATTGAGTCTGAAACAAGTTTACAGTGACTCTGGGAAATTATTTTAAGGTAAAATAAATTAGTTTTATTTAAAATAAAATATATAAAATAAGAAACAAAAAAACTTTAAAATAGCTTCATCATTTTCAAGTTGAAAGCAGTAAACACAATAAGGTCAGACAAAACTTCATCTGAAGCTGCATAATCCGAGGAGCACCTGAATGCAGCATAGATTTTGAGCTTTTTGCTTTTTAAATTAATTAATGCTTTTTTATGAGAAAACATTAATGAATAAACATGATAGATATAAACATGCAGCAATAGTCCGACAAACAAAAAAAGACCATTATAAGTGTAATTTAAATAAAAGGAATTATAGTAGATGAAAATTCTTAACACAGAAATGTTTTGTGTAAAGCATTCTGGGAAATGTAGTTTGAGCTGCGAGCCTGAGTTAATTCAGTACAACAACAATTCCAGCTCAAAATGGATGAAATATTAAATTCATCGTCTGTTTCTCTTAAATTAAAATACCTTGAAAACTCTAAAGAACAGGAAAATGTAAAAAAAAATGCTTCTCAACTAAATAAAAAAGAGATGTACATTATTCTGGCTTTACTTCCTTTGGAGACTGGGTTATTTTCGTTCCACAAAGCAAAAAAACAAGACATTGGGAACATTGAGGCTCTGACGCAGAATATTTCTGCATCGAGCAATTATTTGCAATTTCATCATGTGCGTCTCGGTGAAGTGTAGTGAATCCATTTGTGCCGCTGCCAAACACCAGACACAATGGGCTTTAATTGCCGCCGCCGCACGTCCTTCCTGTTTTGGTAACTCTCATAAAGGTAAGAGAATAACCCCGAGTTCACCTGCTCTGATGGTTTCAGTTTGAGAGCGGGTTTTAGCGGCGCTCGGTCGGATCCGGCGGCTCGGGTCCGCTCCATTAAAAAGGTGAGGTCAGGCTGCAGCTGTAATTGCTCACGGTGGAGTTTGTAAAGCCATTACTGCAGCGGAGGCACTTCTCTGACACAACACCAGCCTCTGCTCTCAGTATTCACTCAGTATTCAGATGATTTTCACGCTTTGGACCCAGAATCTGAGAGAAACTGCGATTCAAGCTCAGAAAATGCAAGACTTCTAGATCTAACTGATGCACCGAACACAGCTAATGTGAGTTCACCCTTAGAGTTACCCAGAGTTACCTTTAAATGAACGTTTTAGGACCAAACCAGAGCAAAGAGAAGCCAGATAAGTACACACCACGGCCAATAACAAAGAAATCTGTCATACAATAGAGTAAAAATAGAATAAATAGACCAAAAGTGTCACAATATGATAAAAAAAAAACTAATAAAAATGCGACAAAATAAAGACATTAGAAAAGAAGAATAAAAACCTGATCAGTGAGACTATTGCTGGAATGAAACTGTTCTTAAACTGTTCTTAAACTGTTCTTAAAGCGCTTGTTTTAGTTTTTGGGACTAGACCAGATGGAAGCAGTGGAAACTCATTGTACAAAGGCTGAAATGATTATTTTAAATGTTCATGTCCAGACACAGTCGATGCCTCGAGTAAAGCAGCTCCGGGTTCAGTCCGTATTCGACCATTTAACAGTTTCCTGAAGCAAGTTTTATTTTTGATGAAGACACTAAAGAAAAATGTCTTTGGAAAGGAAACCCAAAAAGAGCAGAGCCAAATACTGAATTTTTGATTAGCAGCCTACACATAGTCATTATTTACTCTAATAGTTTAAATTATGATGGTTCAAACCCTCAAACAGGTACAGCTTTGTTGGTTTTATTTGTACGTTTTGAGAAATGCAGTAAATACAGCTGACGTAGAGAAGTCTTGGATTAATCAGACCCTGAGTTAAACCTGTTTGATGAGAGCGTTTGTGAACCACAGGTGAGTCTTACTCTAAACCTTTCTGTGGTTTTAAGGTTTGATATTTCAGCTGTGATCCCGTCCCGCTCTGATCTAAGCCTCTCCGGTGTCACCTCCACCAATCACAACGCTCCCGCTCTAATGATCTCATGTTTGACTGCTCCAGACTAAACCCGCTCCGATAATGGCGGCTCCCATCGCGGATTCAGCGCTCGTTTCTTAAGTTTGGCTCTGAATGTAAATGCGCTCCGTCACGTCGCCCTGACTCTGGTTTTTAGAGAAGAGGAGGATTATCGGCCGAGCGAGACTGATGGAGCGATACGCTGCAGGAATGACTTACAGCTCCTCTCAACTCCACACTCTAAAAAATGGAAACATAAAACACATTTTCTGGCTTCAAGCTGCTCCAGAATGATCGGAAAAAATCAGAAAAACAGAAATGCTTCGGTAATATCTGCTGGATTTTTTCCAGTTTGACAGGTTTTCTTAATGAATGCTTTAATGAGGATTTACTTCGATGTGTTTAACTGTGATTCCTCGTTTACGGCTTTAAAAAACAGACTGTAGCATGTTGTTTTCTTGTCGCTGGAGTTCAGCCTGGATCTCCAGAGTATGTGTAATGCTCTCAACCACTTATCCTTTCAGAAAATAATGGCCCAGTCTTGGTATTTTTACACTTCCTTCTGCCGTCTTTTGATATAAAAACCTGTACTACAAAAATCACAGTAAGATTTGAGATGGTCCGTACTGTCTCCAGTGTATTCAGTGTCTCTGCAGGAACTGGAGGAATTATTGTTTAGTTTCTGTCAGATTTGAATTGTTTGCACATTTTATTACAAAGATGAACTGAATATTAACTGAGGATGTTGTGAAAAGATAAAAAATTGAATAAAAACCAAAAAAAAGAGCAGAAAAATATGTATTCCTCCATCATTACAATCTTGGTTACAGCTAATTAAATGTACAGTCCTTCATTGTCCATAATCTTAACTCAAAACGTGTCCCGTCTCAGATTAACGACCTCCGACCGGTTTCACAGAGGCTTCATCTGGACTGGGCTCAGAAGGACTCGTCTGATTGGTCGACTGGGACCGTCACATGACCCGCTGAGTCAGCTGCAGACGTCGTTATTGTGAAGAGACAAAAGAAGAAGAGGAACCTGTCTCTGAGCTGATGACGCCTCCAGAGACAGTCCTGACCCCGATAAAACCTACACCTCGTCTTGTCTCTGATTCTGAGTCAGTTTGGCACAAAATCAAACTCCGTCGAAGTCCTCAGAGAGAAAACTACACTTTAATGACCCATAAACCTCATTAATGCTGCTTTACGTCTGTCTTTTGGCAAATAACAACATACGAGCTACACATCAAGACTTGTGTTGACTTTGGTTCAAAAATGACACGTTTGAGACCAAAAAAACACTAAATTATTATTACTTTTGGTGAAAGCTGCACAACGATTATCTTTCAGGTTCTTTATTGAAGCCGTGTGTAACATGGTTCAAGTATTTATAGAACACACAGAAGAATACATTAAACTAAAAAAAAAATAAAATAAAGAACCAAAACTCTCTGTATTTTTAGTTTTGTATTCACTCAAGTCTTGGCCGTAACTTTTAGGCGTCTCGTCAGTCAGTTCTCACAGACAGAGTTGGAGCCAGAGACGTGGACTTTAATATTAATCCAAATCCCACTGGGACCAGGTCTGTCTCCAGAGACTGGACCAGACCAGACTGGACCGGACTCAGACTCAGAGAGAGGCTTCAGTCAAAGAGTCAGCCTCAGCTTTACTTCTGACGTTCCACTGATTTTAGATTCCAACTAAAGAAGGTGTAATGGTAAAAGCAGAATGAATGCGTTTATGAGACAGTTGGGACTGGCTTTGGACAAACATCAAGTCCCAAAGTATTTACATTTAGACGATTAAGAGGGAGCTTTGGTGAAACTAATATAAAGACTTCCATTGATTTGTTTTCAGCCAGTTCTTCTCACATTAAGAAGTAAACTGTGTCTGGCATCAGCTCAGTGTTCCATTGGTAGAAATCCTGTTGAAACAATCAGTTTATTGAAAATGGAGTTGTTTTCATCAAACCAGGACCTTCAGCCTGTTCTGGGACGGTCTGAGTCAGAATGTATTATTGTATTTATTTAACCTTTATTTAACGAGGAGAGTCCAGCTGAGACTGTCCTGTCCTCACTGGGGGCTACTGGACATGTCTTTGGAGGAATCAGAGTCAGCTCCTGGTCTGATGGTCCCGGCCTGGTCCCCTTCAGGTGGAGTGAAGTATTCTGGGATCTTGTTCACGATTTGGTTAATTGGTTAATGAAGGTTATCACTTTATTTCTTGTACTTTATAACACTGTTAAACAACACTGGGAGGAGGCCCCGGGGCCCGACCGAGGACACGCTGCAGGGACACGTCTGGATGAATGGTTTCTGATGTTTAGGGTCTGTGTTTGTCTGAGTCTGTAAATCCACCTCAAACCCACAGAGACCAGACTCAGTCTTTGTCTTCAATAGAAAACAGGATTAGGAACGCTGTCCAGGTTGAACTAGTGTGATTTATACAGACACAGCACACTTTGAGAAACATGGAGTAAACGTGTCTCTCAGTGATCTTTACTGCATCTTAATAAAAGACGACATCTTGACGTAGGTTTAAAGACTTTATTCTTGGATGATTCAACACATTTTCTACCTTTGAGCCTAAAGACTTATTAATGTATCTTAGTAAAATGTCAAACTACAGTTTCGTGATTGTTTTGGTCGTAGTTTGAATCGTCTTCTGACCCTGAATTCAAAGCTGTTTTTCTCTCTTTTCCAGCGTTAAACTGCAGCTCTGATTAATCTCTGTGTCAGAGCTGCCTCGTCTGTTTCAGCTGAAGTTTTCCAGCCTTTTCCCATATTTTCCGTCTCTGTGCTAATTCCTCAGCGCTGTCCTTTCCTCTGACATTTGCACAAATGCTAAAGGCCCGGGCTGTTTACCTTGCGGCGCGTGATGGAGGGCCGGGACATATGAATGCAGCTCCAGCCCAGGCTGAAATCCATCTCGCTGTGATGAGACAATGATTTTCTGAGCTCCATTGTGGCGCGGAGAGGTTGAATTTGCATGTAAATGTACGAGGAAATGATTCAGCTGCCGACGTGTTTGCGGCGACGCCACAAACTGATACAGAATAAATCACATTTACATTATAGATGCAGCGCTGCAGCAGGTGAACACGGGCCACAGAGACCGGCTCAATACGATGCAGCTGGAGACGGAGGGCTTTGAACTCAGCATCTGACACCAGCTTTCCTCTGGTTATTGTTAGCACCACTGATTACCACAGAACAGCTTTATTGTAGTCACACAGAGCCGTCCACATGAGACGACCACACTCACATTTCATTTAGAGCGAACTAACATCAGGAAATAAAACTGTTAGAGACGACAACATGAACAATACATTAACACATACATGTAGGAGTTAGCACCGCTAGCTATAACTTAAACTGTTACCCAATTGGTTTAGGCTCTAATTGATTAATCTGACAATTATCTTCATTTAAGTGATTAATAATGGGATTGACCTCTTACTTATTACATTAGTTCACTGTTATTTTATTTGATTATAATTGATTAATCTGATTAGTTGTTGCAGCGGTGAACTAGTTACCCCACTATTCTTCTCAGGTGTAGATGGACTAACCCCTGTGGTACTTGTCCAGTGTAACGTGGTGGTGGCTAATGCTAATGCTAATGTGTCCGTTGAAAATGTATTGCTTTAAGCTGAACTTTGGGAACAGAAATCCATGAGCAGCTCCAGTTTTTTACAAACACTGAAGGGGTCTCCACTCTGTGAGTCTTTCTTGATGATTGATTTTATTTTTGAGCTGATTTTAATCTCAGAAAAGCCCACGTCATATTCTCCTTTTATGACCGTTTTTCATTGTGGGACATTCCTGTATTTGTTGCATTATTCATTCAAATGATCCATGTGCTTTTGGTTTGATTTGTTTGTCCTGTTGTGTTGAGTTTGGTGGAAACACTTTCTTCTGAAACCGAAAATCAGTTTAAAACAAAAACGAAACAACGGCTTCGTGGATATTTTCATTCAAACTAATATCAACCATTTTCCAAAAGTCTTTTATGTGACAATTTCTGACTCTTTTTTGTCAATAAAACAGTAAGAGCGTCTGAGGGATCTGTTAAACATGATACACCTGTTTCTATTGGAGCATAAACCTGACTGAGACACGATATTGTTGAGAAAAAAATCACTTTAATATCCAGAAACATGAAAGAGGCTTGTGTTTTTCATGGTTCTGTGCTAGTAAAGACTAAAACATTCAAATAGCAAAGTTTTTTCACTGTGATTTAGGCACAAACATCAATAAAATGAAGAATAAGGAGTTAGTTTCAAATAATCTTTATCCTCGGTGCAAACATAGAAACAACCATCACAGACTTTACTGTTTTGGGCCATGAGTTAAATATTAATATTTAGGATTACTTGGAACACAGTACTTCTTGCCTCTGGTTAAATCCCAAATGACTTGTTCCTATTGATTATTACAACAGATTTAAATCCAGGAATAAACCAAGAACACATCTAAATCTAGAATTAGAGACCAGTACAAAAACATAAATAATTCTGGACTAAATATAGGATTAATTCAAGACTAAAGCTGGACATCTCTCAAACCTTCAGTCCATAAATGTCTTTGTTTATTCCACAAAAGCTTTTTCTGTTGAAGCACTGGCGTCTTAAAATGAAAACATATACATTTCTGCCTAATATTCTGATACAGATCCCATTTCTGAGTGGATTTGCAGAAAACGAGGAGAAACCCGTTTGATTCAGAGTCGAAAAGACGGCAGCGTGAACAGAAAATCCCGTGACATGTCCCTAAAGTGTCTCTGAGTTGGTAATTACCCGCATTTTCCATCTTCATTTCTGCTATAATTCACCTTAATGCCAGAATACTACAGCCCTAATCTGGCTCCCAACCCACCTGTCGGATTGGGATTAACGGAGTCACGCAGAGAGAAGGGAGGAGGAAGGAGCACGGCTGCCATCTTGATTTACAGCGTCACAGTTTCGGTTCCAAATGTTGATCCGACGCAGGTGAAAAATGTCGTTTTGTGGATCGGAAAAAGAGAGGTTTAACGACAAAATGTCACAGATTACTGCAGCGCTTCGAGAGGACTTTATGAATTTGGTGACAGAGGTAAAAAAGAGGGATATTTAGAGGAAAAAAGAGAGGTTTTTGAAATTAATGTAGGTCCAAAGGGAAATCAACAGCTCCTTTTGATGCTTTTTCTTCTAAATCTAAGAATTTGTTTGTTTAATTCTCGTAATAATTCTCGTGCTCTAATGCATTAATGGAAATAAGACCCTTAAGGGACGCTGCCCTTGCTGCCTGTTTATCGACAGGTGTGTTCTTGCCTTTTACTCAGAGCTCTAATCAAACTGATCGATCAGATTGATCAGAGTTAGAGGTGAGCCGACTGGAAAGAGTGGGATCAGTAATTTTCTTTCCTTTTAAAATCAACTCAATGCACGTAAAAGCCTTTAAAAAGAACTGATGGAGAGAGATTTTCCTTTAAGTTAATTTGAACCTTTCCCGGTTGTTTAACTCAATAAACTGGAAATACAGCAATAAAATATAAATAACTGTAAGAAATCTGAGAGATCTGGAGCTGATAAAACAGAAGGTGAGCTCTTGTTTAGGAGTCAGGGGTCATAGGTCACCAAGAAAAGTAAAAATTAATTACAAATCTATTAAGTTCCTCACGAAACACAGGGTAAACTCAGATGATTTTTGAGGCTATTTCCTCCTCGTCCAAACTGCTTTACTTTTAAACATCTCTTTTGTGGTTTTCATAGGGTTTAGGGGTAGTTATCGTTAAAAATTATTTGGTGAGAGCATAATTCAGACTCTAGATGTAGTCAATTTGCTGCAGATTGGTGCTTTTTATAACTTTTTTTTATTTAGCACTTTTAAGAAACATGGCTTTACACAGTCCCATTAAAAGATGAGGAAAATAATAATAATAACACCCACAAAAGAGAAAAAGAAAAGAATAAAAGAACAATAAAAATATAAAATAATACAGATAAAACAGACTAAAATACAGCATAATCCCAGGAAATATAAAATGAAAAAAATATATATATATATAGATAATAAAAACATTTATGATTTACAAAAAAGCTTTTCTTTAAAACAAAATTCTGTTAAAAGTTGATCAACCAAACTGACATAAATGCATGGCTTACTAAATCCAACAGTGTTCATTGGATTATGTTTTCCTAATATTGTTTAATTTTATTCTCTTCTCTTGTATTAAGATTTAAAGACTGTTTAAATCATGTCAATGTAACAATAAATCAGAGAAACCTGGAGCTGATAAACCAGATGATGACTTTTCATGAGGCTAATGGTTCAAATTTGGTCTTTTTATTGTGGTATCAAACTAAATCCTGTCAAAAGTGGGTTATTATGACCAGCTTCATATTTGATCAACCAAAGTGAACCACATTCAGTTGCTTGACACATAATAGATATATTTCAAGCTAATAACGCCTTGTACCGAGATGATAAGAGCATTTCTTTTTTGTAGCGCACTTCCCAACTTAGACAGGTCTAAAATATACGGTCAATACAACAGTAAATCCATTAAGAGCAGACGTGTGAGAGAGCTGCATGTGGAGAAAGAGCCGGTGTGTTCTGTATCAGTCTGATCGATCGCGCTGACGAGCCGTTGTGACACTCGTCCCGTTGGAGCGATGGCCCCTGATTAACTCAGCGGAACGGGGCCCAGCCAATGGCGTCGCTGCTCCTCTGCGGCGCTAAAGGCCTCTTATGGATTTTCCCCGAGCGTCGTTACTCTTCAATCATGGAGCACTTCATCAAGACGCATCAATCAGCGCCCGGCGAGCGGCGTAATTACAGCCGGCCTGATTTCTCCTGAGGTGTGTCAGCGGCGGTCTCGCGGCGACAGATACAGCTTCAGAGAGAACAGACACGTGCCAAAGTGGTTTATTTTAGAACAAGAGCAGGTCGGCTTCTGAAAGACACATGTGAATATACACTGGGAATATAAAGTAGAGATACATGTCTGACGCAAGGGAAATAAATCAGCTAATCAGACGATACAGAAACAAAGCACGCAACTAAATTACTATAAAGGGCTATATACATGATTTGAATCTCCACTTCCTGGTTTTCTTTTTTTGTCCCAGTCTCAGACTCTCCTCCAGAAGCAGCCTAGGGACCTCTCCTGCTTCTCTTTTATTAAAAAATAAAACCAGACCAGTTTTTCCTCCAAAATACTAATCCATTTGACCAAACTGAAGTTTAGAGTTTAGCGTTAGCTTAGCTGTGACTTCAGCGTCAGGACGACAATTATCTCCTCCTCGTTAAACATTACGTGATTGAATTGACAGTATTTATCTGTGTTTTACGTTGTCTCCCTTTTCTCTGTTGATGCTTTTCTTTTTTCAGCTGTTTCTCTGTTAAAAGACATATTCAGCTGAAAATACACTTTATCTGCAGCTATTAAACTTCCTGGAACGTCATGTGACAAGTGTCTACAATCCCTTAGAATAAACAGGAGATGCATCATAAAGACTATTGAAAGGAGAATATTAATGTACTGTGGTTATCTTATTTTACAGACAGTGTGTCCTTTATTTAGTTTAAAAGGATCTACTCTAAGATCAGCCCAAGGTCCTGCATCAAGCTGAAAAAACAGATGAAACAGAAGGAACCAACAAACTGTATGTGTCAAATAAGTTCTGAATTAAAGCAGTGTCAAACAGATCGTGCTCTTATTCTGTACTCCCTGCATTAACTCTGGAAGGAATATCTCACAACCACAAACTAACGGGCAGACGAGAATGATTGACAAGTCGTGGGCCAATGATTAGCGGATGTTTTTAAAGCCCCACTGCGTCAATATAGTTTATTTTAATGAAGATAATTAATAGTTATCAGTTTTAAGTGATAAAGCAAACAAAGACCAGCTCTTTTTGGACCAGATCCACATCTACACCCTTCATCTCCAGAGATCGAGCCTTCTCTGTGGTCGGCTCCAAACTGTGGACCCCACATTCAAAATTTAAGTCTCACAGTTTTTTTTTTTAGCTTTTAACCTGAGAATGAGAGTTGTACGGTCCTAAAGGCTTTTACAGTTTAATGTATTTAATCACACACATCAGATTTCTTTTTATTAATTGGACTTTAACCTGGACTAACCTTGGATTAAAACCAGTCCTAAACTAGATACAAATATTATTCATAAACCAAAAGTAAAATTTACTCCTGGTTTAATCCTAATCACACTTAAATTAGACCCTTTTAAGTCCTATTTTGTTTTTAATTAAGTCTTGGTGCAGCCTTTTGAGTAAATTTAAGTCTCAGGTTCATCCTAAAATCAGTTATGGCCCATGAACAGAACAAATAGTCATTGACTGAAGTTTATCAGTCCTTTTATTTCAGTCCAAAGATAAGAAAATAGGTCTAGCAGCTCTTTAAGAAGATAAAACCACTGGTAAACTCTCTTTAGATCGATTTTTATTGGGAAACGAGGCTCTGATCTGTTTGCAACATGGGTTTAATCGATCGAAACCAATCAATAACCTTGAGCTTATTAACCTGCGTCTGCTTTAATGAGACGGATAAACATCATAATAATTCAAACCAGGAGAGAAGCTCGGTCTCACGGCGCTCTCGGAGTTTTCTGATGCAAAACACTGTCGGCTTTTAACAGGAATACTAAAATCAATCAAATCCTCGCTGGCAGTTTATACAGAGTTTATTTACTTTAGTCGGAGCTCGACGGAGGAAACGAGACGAGAGACGAAAACTCCATATGTCGACGGAAACGTGAGGATTTAAGGTGAAACTGTAGCAGCAGCAGTGGTTTTAATTTGAAGAAATGAGTGAAGGACGAAGAAGGAAGATGTAAAAACAGACTTAAACTATAGAAAGATTATGAACTTAGACAAAACTTTTGAGATAGTTTCTGGAGACAGATGTAGATACGATTTGACTTGATTTAAAATGTTAGAAAATCCAAGTAACACAACCTAAAAGTCCTTCAACTACTCTCCTTCAACAGCAAGTAACCTTTCCTGCTTCTTTTATTTAAAAAAAAAGGTAAAACCAGACCAGTTTTTCACCACAAAATACTAATATGTTTAAATGGAAGTTTAGAGTCTTATTTTTTTTATCTTTTTTGAGCTGTTTCTCTGTAAAATAAGACATATTTCCAACAGAATAACCCATTTCCTTGGTTTATTTCCTTGTTCCTTCGTTGTTGACATCAGTGTCGACCAATGGGAGCGCTCCTTTTTACCTGAAGTGAGCTGTGATTGGACAAAATCCTGCTGTGGACTGATCATTCTCATCTATTAAAATCCTTCATTATAAAGACTAGATCACGTCTTAAGGTCTCATTTTTTCAGATGATTCCTGTTACAACAAACTTTAGGAGATTACACTGAAAAACTAAATGCAACAGGGAAAAAAACAGGTAATGGACTTTTAATTGTTGCTTTACAAAACGACACAACTCTTTAAATGTTGCACAAAAAACACAACCAAGACCAAAACAACAACACAACCCACTGGGAGTTCAGCTGCTGTCTTGGTTTAAACCTGAAAAGAAACTAATATTGAACACACAGAAAAAAGTAGGATGGGGGCAAAACCAAAACTAAATGGGTTAAGTCCAGAAGTTTCCTCAGAAATAGATAAAGTCAGGACTAAACTAAACCCTGGAGTAAACACAGAGGATTAAAGAAAAGACTAAACGAGTTATGTCAACGTTAAGATGAAGAAAGACTGAGACCTAACGAAGATAAAGTAAATAAACACTAAAATCAGACGGAATAATTAAACCGTTTCTGAACTAAACTAAAAGAATAAGCCTGAAATGTTAGTTTTGGTTTTAGTCCCAGGATTGACTTTAGACCAAATGTTATTTTTTCAAAAACAAGTCACATTCTAAATCAACTTGTTCGCCTTAGATTCATAAATTTAGATTGTTGATCAGAATAAATGTGAAGGAGCTCAAGTAAACCCCAGTCTTCTTCTCAGTTGTATTGAGTCGTCTGCAGCGCTCCTGACACTATCCACGTTCCTGTACGTTTGTTTATTGTGAGCATTTGTGATGGAGTCAAAGCCGACCTGCGACAGATGCAGGCCTTAATTCACTCTGCAGATTTTAATGGAGACAAATGGAGGAGTCACGGCGACAGAAGGCGTCTGTTTTCATCTGCGTTTGCCAGAGACGATACCTGCAGCTGCCGTCGACCAATCACAGCAGCGCTTCTGCAGAACCTGTTTAAATACATCTGTGAATCCATCCAGGACCAAACAGCTCAATCACAAACGCACAACGCAATATTTACACACCTTCTCTAGTAGTATTCCACTGGAAACTAGTCCTGATCCAGACAAAAGACTGCACTGGATGTTGGTCATTGGAGTAAATACTAATAGAATATTAAACTGAACTCACTTTTGACCTGTTTTCTGTCCATAATCTTTACTGTATTTGGAGGTGGGACTTGGAGAAACAGGTTCAGTGGAAGAAAAGTGTGTGAAGCTTTTGGAATTTCATTGTTTTCTTCATAATTTTTCTTCTTTATTGAACACACTCATCCAACATTAAAATGGTTGTGGAAAAAGTAAGTGAACCCTCAGAATTAATAACTGGTTTTGTTTTTCTTGAAGCCATCTTGTTGTGGACTCATTGTCCCGTCGCATTATTTCTACAGAGTTTCAGACATTTTCACATTATTTTGAAGAACTTGTGGATATATTTAGAAATTTACCTTCCGCTCTACCTACTTCACAGTTGGGATGATGTTTTCATGATGATAAGCAGTGACTTAAAAGCTCAAAAAGTTTGCAAACACCTGACTCCAAATGGCTTTTTTGAGGTAATTAACTCAAGGGTTCACACACACTTTTTCCACTAGAACTATGAAGTTTTTATGGTCATTCTCAGTAAAGACATGAAAGATCAGATATTTTTTGTGTTATTATTTAAGGCACATCGTATTTGTCAGAAACATTGACTTTTATGAAGCTCAGATCACATTTTATGACAAATTTATGCAGAAAAGTATGAAATTCTAAAGGGTTCTTGTAGTTTACGGACACAGATGAGTCTAATTTCACACAATAACATGAATTTCTCTGTGAAAAGTATCTGTAAATCTAATATTGAACGACTTTGGAGGTTTTTTTGGGAGACTTTGGCGAGTGTTTCTAAAGCAACTCCAGTCCTCTTCAGTCAGTGCTGTCTTTTCATAAATATTTACTTCTCACACGAAGCGCGGTTGCTGATCGATTGTTTCTCGTTCGATCCGTTTGTCGCCAATGAACCCTGAGCTCAGTGAGATGTCGACAGATCTGAAGAGGCTCTGGTGTCTCTTTGCTCAGTCGACTTTGTCAAATCCCCCAAAACAGAGCGAGCGACGAGAAAAGGAAGGAGGCGGAGGGAAAGGAGAGAAACGGTTCTGCTTCGACGACGGGAAAATGCCGAGGCGCTGCTCGGCTTCCTGCGCTCATAAATACTCTCAAGGACCGGCTTTACAACAAGTCAATAGCTCCGGTTAGCGACACACTCCCGAATACACACAGCTCAGCAAAATACGCAGATGCACGCTGTCAAAATATAAATCAAGAATCAGAGCGGGGGCATAAAGACGAGTGCCAGCCCAGCAGAAAGTGAGGGCTGCCGGGGTAAATCTATGAGACGTACCGAGGCTAGATTAACACACCAATCTTCATTTAAAAGAACTGTTTCGTCTCGCCGTGATGTGGGCAAACTTTTCTGACTGTCAGCACTGAGCGGAGAGCAGAGGAGAGAGGGATCGGAATAAACGGGAAGAAGGCTGGATGCAGAGCTCACTAACGCAGGAAGTGCACATTTAGACGAGAAACGGACTGATTTTTGGAGAGTATGAGTTGTTTTTGGCGCAAATACATCAGAAAATTCAAACAGAAAGTGATGTCTCTGCTTACACCTGGATTAATAAAGCTTTAAATGTTCTTTTTGTACAAGATAGACAAATGCAGTGTTGTATTTTCATGCGTTTATCAGAGACGATACCTGCAGCTGCTGTCGAAACGAATTACAAACACTGTTTCTATAAGTCAGTATTTACAGACCTTTTATAGACGTATTCGATGAAGCGAGCTAAACTGATAATCCATTTTTACAGCAAAGGTTTCCCAAACTTCAGTCAAACTCAGGTCAAAACCATGTAACAGACACTGGACCTGTTCCAGAAGCAGCTTTAGTCCAAACTCAGAGTATGTTAACCCTGGTTTCAAAGAGACTAAATCTAAACTCTGAATAAAATATTACTGTGAAGCGGACCTGGTCTGTCTCTGCTGGGCCTGAAGCAGCGCTCTGATTGGTTGGTTTGTTTCCTCATTCACAGGAAAATAAAGGAGAGAGGGATCTGAATAAACGGGACAGAAGGCTGGAAGCAGAATTCACAAATGGAAAAAGTGCACATTGGTTTTAACGGACTGTTTTTAGGAGAGTATTTTCCAGGTTAAATTTAGTATCCTGCTAAAACTGCAAACAGAAAGTAATGTCTGTGCTCACACCTGGATCGATAGGGCTTTAAATGTTCTTTTTTCCAAATGCAGTGTTGTATTAAACGGATTATACACCTGCTCCTTTAAATCTGAGGGTGAAATTCGTAGATTTATTCCCACTAATTCAAACATAAAGATGCTCACGTCTGGTCTCGTTTCTGTTTCTTGTCTTTCCTCCGACTCTCGCTGCAGCAGAGTTTAATTTCCAGAGTTTCCTGAAGGAGACGGAGCTCAGCCGTAAAAGGAAACGCCATAAAAACCTGGACATTTGTGTAATTCACGACGACGTCTGAGGCGGTCTCTGTCTCAGATTTACTCCTGATCATTTATTCTGTCTCTAAATGTAAATCCAACACATGAAGGGCTTAGGTCTAAGTCCAGAGAGGTTTTTAATTAAGAAATATAATCCCTTTATCGTGGCAAAGTCATAGTTAATAAACATACAGTTGGATATAGACTCAGATGTTGGTTTGTTAATTAATGTATATCTATCAGTTGTTCACACTACAGTAAAAAACACATTGGAAACATTAAGTTACAGCAAAAATATCAGGTTGACTTCATGATTTCAAGTGAAGCTCTTATTGATGACCTTTCTGATGCTTTTATGCTAATGCTAAGTGCAACAAACAATGCTAATACTAATTGAATTATATAATAATAATAATAATAAAAATAGCCTGCTTTTCCTGTAACTCGACCCTTCTTTGTCCCAAAAACACAGAGAAACTCACTGTTGCTCTGTTTGTTGATGTGTTTTGATCAAAGTCAAGTCTCGGGGCTGAATAAATGTAGCCCTAACAGTGGGTAATACAAGGGGGCGGGGCTTTACGCCTGTCAATCACCAAATTAAGAAGATGATTGGTGCTGAGGTCATATTGTTATATTATTGAGATATTACTGTCATCATTACAAGATACAAGACATTCCACAAGATATGTCAACATACTAATATGAATTTAAACATATATTTTAACAATTTGTAGCATTACTTTTACATTTAATAGGACATGTCTGTATTTTACAGCAATAAACATAAACATGGACTTCTTTCTCTGTAACTGAACTGAAATCACACTGAAAACCCAACTCATTAAATGGAATCGACATTATTTTCTTCACATTGCACAGAGAACACTGTCGTAATTAAGAAATATTACTGCAAAAGAGGCTGGTTTAGACCTAAATCATCACCATCAGTCATTTCTTATTCGTCAGGTGAGCTATAGCTTTAGTTGAGCATTTACGTTACTATTTTCACTTTCCCTAAAAGCTAAAAGCACATGAACTCATCAGAGTCAGAACAGGGACAAATGCAGCATAATTGTCTTAATAACAATATCTGAAGGTAATAGGTGTTGATATGAATCAGTGGAGAGTCACTCAGAGGCTTTTAGCGACATTAGCGTCTGTTACAGTGGAATAAAGCGTGACGTAAGCGTGACCTTCCTGTGACTCACTCAGAGTTAATGCCTGGTCCCTTCAGACAGAGCTGCAACTCAGAGAAAACAGAGGAAATGATCCAGAGTCGGAGAAAATGGACAAACAGAGAGACGATGTGTGAACTCTGACCTGTGTTAAACTGGTGCAGGGTCAGAACGAGATAAAAACAGCTCACGGGGCTTTTCTGAAGTCTTTTTATTGTGTTTATTGATAAAACCTGACTCCAGCAGAGCCACTTGTGCATTTAGCAGTGAAATTAAAACAAAAAACTACCTAACTATCATTTTCATTTTCTCAAAGAAATCTGCACTAAATTAAAGCTATTTTTTCTTTTCTTGTCCCTGTCTCAGACTCTCCTCCAAAATCAGTCTAGGGACCTCTCCTGCTTCTCTTTTATTAAAAAATAAAACCAGACCAGTTTTTCCTCCAAAATACTAATCCATTTGACCAAACTGAAGTTTAGAGTTTAGCGTTAGCTTAGCTGTGACTTCAGCGTCAGGACGACAATTATCTCCTCCTCGTTAAACATTACGTGATTGAATTGACAGTATTTATCTGTGTTTTACGTTGTCTCCCTTTTCTCTGTTGATGCTTTTCTTTTTTCAGCTGTTTCTCTGTTAAAAGACATATTCAGCTGAAAATACACTTTATCTGCAGCTATTAAACTTCCTGGAACGTCATGTGACAAGTGTCGACCAATGATTGCTTTTACAATAAACTATTTGGGTTTAGGAACAAATATCAGGTGCAGTCTGTTTAAATATAAAACACAGTCTAGACATGGACTTGTACTCATTCTTTTTATTCTTATTATTTGTATGTATTGTCCTTTCTGTTCTCTTTTTCTGCGGTGGTTAAACTCCTCCTCTTCCTCTCGATAAAAAGCACATTGACTGAGGATGACTCTGTGATGAAGACCAGCCGAGTGTTTAGAGCCGTAATCAGGTTTGGAAGTCACGGCCGGTCCATCCCGAGCCGGTGAATTTCCTGCCGTAAATGGAGGCTAATGGGGGAAAGGTCTGTGTAATCTGTGCCCATTAGCTGCTGCGCCTGCCCTAATTGCCCACCGAGCCTGAACAATTTGGTTAGACGTCGCCCGCGTAATTATGGCTGCTTTGGCTAAAAATAACAGCTGTCCAGGATCAGGATCACACTCTCACGGAGCTGTCTGTTCGCTTTGTCTCAGGTCAGTCCTGTCCTTGAACGGGACACGGAGAAGAAAACAAAGGATGAATAAATATAGTCACAAAGACACATTATTGTATTATTCTGTCTTGGGAAAAAGACATCTAGTTGTCCACCAAAAAAAACTACATAAGTTAAAGTGATATTAAGCTACGTTCATTGTCACAGAGGCTTTGAAATATTGTGAATTTCTTCTGAAAAAACAAACAAACAAAAAAACGCAGAGATCTAGCAGCTTGTTTTCTTTTCTGTTTGTAGCTTTAGCCGTTAGCTTCGACCCAGAGTTTAACGAGACAGACATAATTGATCCGGTTTTACCTTTTTTTAAATAAAAGAAGCAGGAAAGGTTACTGCTGCTGTTGGAGGAGAGTGGAGTCTGGACAAAAACTAAATCAATGACTGCAGATTTAATGGCTCCATATCTACCTTTTCTTTCTAGTGACAAACATCTCTGATAGAAACAGGAATGATGTTTACCAAGCTTTTATTATTCAGAAAACTCAGCAGAAGTCATGTATGTGGAGTGACTGGTAAAAGTCAGACATGTCTCCTTTGTTCCTGAACTCACATAATTTGCAATTTCCTTTTGGTGACATTTCAAATATGAACTTTAAATTTGCTGTAACTCAGCTGTCTTTGTCAGAATTAGCCGTCAGTGATTAGCATGCTAAAAGAATGAACCACTGAAGAGGAAACGGATGGAAGCAAAAAGAGCAAATGAATGAAAACTGTCGTCCTTCAGATGAACGTTCAGCTTGGACGGAGCTCAATTAGCACCAGTCGCTTTTTCAAATGTCACCGTCTTTTTTTTTTTTTTTTTTTTGCCGCTGACAATTACCGTTAAATCTGTGCTACTGTTATTGGAGCTCCGTTTCTCATTGAGGATTCAAAGGCTGTGCTCTTAAAACGAGGCGGGAGTAATTAGCCGCTCACTAATCTACACTCAGAGATAAAACACAAACGTACGGGAAGAGACAAGGGTCAAACGTCAGAGCGGTGTAAACAGAGAAGCAGGTTTATTACAGCTGGCGTTAATACTGTTTACACTGAAACTGATGAAGCTCAGAGGATTGTTGAGTGATATTCTTAATGCATCTGTATAAACATGGACAAAGTATTAAGGTTTGAAATACTCTAGATATTAAGGTCTGGAATATTTATCTTTCCTTTCTACTTTCTCTCAGTTAAACAAACTGTATCTGATATTTGTTCCTGGTTTAAACCCAAATTATTGTTAAATAAAGTCTTTCTGATCCATCTACTGTTTATTGTAAGGGATTGTAATAGATGAGAACCTCTATTCAGGAACAGAAAACCTTGGACAATCACATGCTCCAAAAAGGAGCGCTCCCATTGGTCGACACTTGTCACATGACGTTCCAGGAAGTTTAATAGCTGCAGATAAAGTGTATTTTCAGCTGAATATGTCTTTTAACAGAGAAACAGCTGAAAAAAGAAAAGCATCAACAGAGAAAAGGGAGACAACGTAAAACACAGATAAATACTGTCAATTCAATCACGTAATGTTTAACGAGGAGGAGATAATTGTCGTCCTGACGCTGAAGTCACAGCTAAGCTAACGCTAAACTCTAAACTTCAGTTTGGTCAAATGGATTAGTATTTTGTGGTTTTATTTTTTAATAAAAGAGAAGGAGGAGAGGTCTCTAGGCTGCTTTTGGAGGAGAGTCTGAGACAAAAAAAGAAAATCAAGGAGTGGAACTTAAAATAAACAAGTAAAGAAACAATATTAAACCATGAGGCAGAGCGTTCTTCTCCAGTGACTCCTGTCCTCGGTCTAGAGTTTATCATATTATGCAATGAATTTACCTTATTTTAGTGTTTGTTCCTGGATAAAGTCATTGATTTCATGGTTGTAGATAAAACAATAATTTAAGTATAACATTTTGAACTGTGTAACTGTCCAAAGTGCTGTAGTATGTTGTAATGAGGAGGGTTCTCTGTCTTCTACCTTTTTTCTCAGATTTGTTAGTATTTCATTCAAACACACCTTTAGATTTAATACAAGCCTGTTTCCTAATATCTTTGGCCTTTCACAGCTCCTGTATTCACCGGTGTGGCCCACACTCATTTAAATAGACAGCGCTGTCTTAATAAAATGCAAAAACCGTGAGTATTAGAAGCTACTTAACCTAAAATAAAAGACAGAGCGTCATTTCATAATTTATTCCGAGGGTAGATCCACATCAGAGCAAAATCTGTGAGTCACAAAGGAAGCGCATTAACGAGGCACGACTTTCTGATCTCTTCTTGAAACGTGTGAAGCAGGGGCTGAGCACATTTCCATCCGTTGCAGCATTAATTCGAGGCAGCGCCGGCGAATTCCGAGCGTCGGCGGCCATTAAGAGTCTGTCAAATCAAACGTGACACCGAGGGAAGAGCAGAGAAGTATTCAAATCATCTTCAAATCTCGGAGCCGCTCCTGCAGCCGCTGACAGCTCCACAATTAATTTATGTCACACACATTATTCCACAAACCGCCCTGACCTCTGCGCACGTGCACGAGGAGAGTGCACGAGGAGGAGTGCACGAGGAGAGAGAAAGGACGTTCAAACTTGTTTTTCGTTTTTCGGACGCTTCACTAAAACAGGTGTAAAAGGTGTAAAGCTTAGTCTGAAAAAGTTGAAATAGTTAGTGCAATAAATTAGCACAGCCCCAGCTCCATTCATGTTCAATAGTCCAGATTTAACCGGGACAGTCCAGATTTAACCGGGACAGTCCAGATTTAACCGGGACAGTCCTGATTTAACCGGGACAGTCCTGATTTAACCGGGACAGTCCAGATTTAACCGGGACAGTCCTGATTTTAAGCCTCTGTCCTGTGTCTCGGTGGATTTCTACAAAAACACTCAAATGTCCAGTTTTACCCTCGTCTTTTACCCTGATTTTTGACCCAGTCCTGAAGCCGAAGCAGCTCGTTGTTCTTGAAACTCATTTGTCTGTGAACTGTCTGTGTGTCCATCATAGAGTTACCACGGCAACGGCAATATTAACCAATAGGAGAAGACCAACAGTGTTCCTCAGGTCTGTAGATCAATAATGATTGGTTCTTGAGCGTGAGGCTAATGCTAAGCTAATCCTTCTCCAGCCTTCACAGTTTGACCTTTGACCTGTCATAAAAAGAAAGGCTCCAGGAACAACACGACTGTCTCAGAAAAACACTGGGAATGAATCTGATTTAAACACGAGAGAAAAGTTCTGTTTCTTAGAAGTAAAATTATTTAAAAAATGTTAATCAATGCAATCAGTTCATGTTTTTTGTTATTATTTATTGGTGTTGTATTGATTTCTGTCGACATTATTTTTAATGTGTGAATGCACCGTTGTTGGATTCGTGGTTTGAGTTTTGAAATTACGATCACCCTAACAATACGGCGTCCATTTTGTGAAAATGTCCAAAAATATAGACATGAAACCGCCCCATTTTCAGTTTCTTCAGTGGCCACTCACAGCAAAAAAAAAATCCAAAAAGAAACGCCCGCTCTATGGCTTCTACATCTAACAAAACCTTTGAATTTTAGTCTTTTATATTGTCCAGGACTTTTTCTCCATTATTCTCCATAACCAGAATAAAAACAAACCTCTAAGCCATTCTTTTTGTTATTGCACCAGTGAGCGTCTCTGATTGGAACAGAGGCCATGGTTTAATCAGGATTGTGGTTGAATGATATAAAATCTGTTGGTGACATGCATCGAGCAGCACGGAACCTGGGAATTCAGTTCAACAACAAGACATTAAGAAATGAAGCTGAACGTTTAAATAAAGCCTTTGTCTCACTTTTTACATCTATAACAATGGTTTAAATAAAGCCATTTACAGTAGATTTAATTACAGCCATTTTTGGGCAGTAAAAAAAATGCATAAAAACAACTGAAATCATGTTTTGTATTTTTACATTTCCTGAATAAACTCCTGATACATTTTCTTGTTTCTTGTTTCTTGTTTCTCTTCGACCCTGGGTTCATCCTGAGTGGAGTTTGTTGGAGATACGGAGCTTGTTTACCGTTTTCACCTTTAGTTTTTGAAAAGCAGCATCTCCCGGTGACGGCTTGTCAATTATGCATATTGCGTATTAATACTTAATTTTATTTGATTTGCCTGAGCTCGGCTGTTAATCCAAGCACAAACAAGCGGCGCGTGCTTCAGAGCGGAAGAAGAGCTGCCACGTATCGAGAAGACACTGGCCCAAAAGCGCTAAGTCGGAGTAATTAACTCCTTGGTTCACGCTCGGCGGAGAGGGCTCCTCCGTTAATGATTCGATCCACTGAGCCTTTAAATTTGGCCCCGCAGGAACACGAGACGCAAATATGAGGATATGAAAAGCCCCGATACGTTCAAGAGTCTCCGAAAAGTCAGAAGAATCCTCGGGGCCTTGTCTCCGTTTCTGATGAAGTGTGAGATTTGACTGTGGGCCATGTTTTAGAGACAGTAACAGACAGAAGAGAAAAGGAAATGTCAAAATTAAAAGTGTTCAGAATATACAGGGCTCCCACAGGCGAGACACACGGGCTTTTTATATTTAAGAAACTGAAAATGAAGGAAATGAAAGTGGTTTTCTTCCACAGCCTTTGATCTGACGAAGAGTTCATTTATTAAAGATGGAAAAGGAAATAAGTCGGAGTAATTTCTTGTGTTTTTGAGATTCCTCTTCGTTGTGGAGGGTATTTTTGACAGTAATGCTTCAAATATCCATCCGGAGAGAAAATAAACATCATTTAAACCAACTCTGATGCCACATCGAAACTGTGTAAGACTTAATTTACACCGTTCTGAACTCACCTGTTCATGAACTCACCTTCACCATGAATTCACACTTTATTACTTATTCACTTTATGTCTATCATTTATATTCCATTGAAAATGTGAAGCTAAACTGCTCTGTTGATTGGACCAGAGCTAATCAAGACAGAATGAGAAGTGAAAGGAAAAACATTAAACTGTTTTCTTAAATAAAATATTCCTCTTTTTTGTGATAACCATGTTTAGTGTTGTTCTTTTTTCTGAAGACGAAGCTAACGTTTATTAGCATCAACTGTTTACGGGTTTAAACTCTTGATTCATGATTTAAAACATTGTATTTGACTAAATTACAGGGGATTTCCTCTGTTTTCTAAATTTATTTTAAAGCTCACATCTTCTTTTAGTCAGTTTGAGCTCCTGCCTCTAGTTGGCGCTGTAGAGTTCCACTTGAACTAAAGCATAAATGAATTTGAAACATGCAACTCATTATGGAGATAATTCATTTGAACATGACAATAGTCAGTTCTATATTTTATTTTCAAATTACTGGCTTTAATTAACTCCAGTAAAACATTTCGAATGCTTTTATCTCAGTTTTGAGCTGTTTATAAAGGCCATGATGGGAGTGAGTGCATTGAAAAACTATTCTATAAAGACATCACCTGTTTGCTGAAGCTGAGGAGGAACAAGAAGCAGATTCAGTCAAATACAGAACTGTGCAGAGGTTTTATTCAGGTGTGAATATATAAATCTATAAGATATTTTATACAGTCTCCTGCTTTTTAAATCCACACCTGAATAAACATCTGCTCCGTTCTGTATGATGCTCACTCAGATCTTGTTTTAGATACAAACCTAACCCTCTTTTGGAGTGACTCTAAAGTAAAATATCAACGCCAGTAGAAAGATTTATTCTCCCCAAACGTCATCCAGAAGCTTAAATATTCACTTTCAAAGTCTGTTGAATCAAAGCAAACTTCACTGACCACACTTCTCCGTTGGAGTATTTGATCGTATTTGATCCAAAGGTATTCACTGGGATTTAATTTGTCACATTTCAAATTAAAACTGTCAAATCTTGTGCTTTAAAACCTAAAGAACAGAGCCTCCGCAGCTGGGTTTGAATCAGGGCCGTCGTCATATCTCCACAATGAACACGTATCAGCGTCGAGCGGCCGTTTCATCTCCAACACTTCAAAAGGCTTCATGCAACATTTAGCAGTGTTTTAGCGGCGCCTGCAGCGACAGCGAGGTGACAGGCCCCGCTCCAAACAGCGCTCAGCCCAGGGATTCAGAGCCGAGCAGCCGCCAGAAACCTCCACGGAACCAGAGACCAGGCTTTGAGATCCACAGAGGTGCATGTGTTAGAGGGGACGAAAACGGGTCAAATCTGGACTAAACTGGGACTAAACATGGAGTAGGGACATGATTAAACCAGGACTAACACTCGGGAATAAAACAAGACCAACTAGGACTAAATTTAGACTAAACTAGACCTAAACCAGGGGCTGAATTAAGGTTTAACTGGGACTAAACATGGACCAGAGACAGGATTAAACCAGGACTAAGACTCTGGGACAAAACAGGACCAACTAGGACTAAATTTAGACTAAACTAGACTTAAACCAGGGGCTGAATTAAGGTTTAACTGGGACTAAACATGGACCAGAGACAGGATTAAACCAGGACTAACACTCGGGAACAAAACAAGACCAACTAGGACTAAAACCAGGACTAAAAATATTAAACCAGGACAAAACTGTCTCTGAAACAATTAAATCCAGAGGTTTAAACCAGGACTAAGTCAAAGCTAAAACAAAGATAAAAAGACTAAAGATTAAACCAGGTCTAAACTAGGAATAAAACAAGGATCAAACCAAACATTTGTATTAAAATAAAGACTAAATCAAAAATAAAACCTGGACTAAACTAGTTCTAAACCATGGACCAGGTCCAGAAACCAGGACCAAACCAGGACTAAACCAGGACTAAACCAGGACTAAACCAGGTCCAGAAACCAGGACTAAAGTGGATTTAAAATAAAAACCAAACACAGGAATAAACCCAGAGTAAAACTACGACAAAAAACAAGACTAAACTGAGAGTACTGAGCTTTAACTAGATTTACTAATTTATTAACTATGACTGGGACTAAACCAGGACTAAACCAGGTCTAAACCAGGACTAAACCAGGACTAAACCAGGTCTAAACCAGGTGTAAACCAGGACTAAACCAGGTCTAAACCAGGACTAAACCAGGTCTAAACCAGGACTAAACCAGGACTAAACCAGGTCTAAACCAGGTCTAAACCAGGACTAAACCAGGTCTAAACCAGGTCTAAACCAGGACTAAACAAGGTCTAAACCAGGACTAAACCAGGTCTAAACCAGGTCTAAACCAGGTCTAAACCAGGACTAAACCAGGACTAAACCAGGTCTAAACCAGGACTAAACCAGGACTAAACCAGGACTAAACCAGGTCTAAACCAGGTCTAAACCAGGACTAAACCAGGACTAAACCAGGTCTAACCCAGGACTAAACCAGGACTAAACCAAGACTAAACCAGGACTAAACCAGGTCTAAACCAGGACTAAACCAGGTCTAAACCAGGTCTAAACCAGGACTAAACCAGGACTAAACCAGGTCTAAACCAGGACTAAACCAGGACTAAACAAGGTCCAGAAACCAGGACTAAACCAGGACTAAACCAGGTCTAAACCAGGACTAAACCAGGTCTAAACCAGGACTAAACCAGGACTAAACAAGGTCCAGAAACCAGGACTAAACCAGGACTAAACCAGGTCTAAACCAGGTCTAAACCAGGTCTAAACCAGGTCCAGTTTATTTTCTGAATAAAACAAGCTTCATCCAAACTCCTTGCAGCGTTAAAGAGTGAATCTTTTATAATAAATAGTTTGTTGTGACTGGTCTGAACCTGAGTCTCAGACGAAGGTTTCCGGTCTTTGCTGCGTCTTGCATCAGTTTGAGTCGAGTGTCTCTGTCTCGAATCCGACAACAACACAACGGCAAAAGAAAGACTGGGTTTATACAACGCACCGGCTCCAAATATGAGACAATGAGAGGAAACAGAGAGGATTATGGGTAAAATATGGAAAGTTCTCATAAAGCCATCCTCATTTTAGATTAAAACTGTTATGATTGGTCTGAGCTCCGTGGAGTTCACTTCAATAAACTTTCACAGTCTTTAGAGATTTTGAAAAGACTTGAGGAAACAAGATTTTACCCACAATTCCCACAATTCCCAGTCGGGCAAAGTCTGCAGTAGTTGAGAGAGAGGAACAGACCCAAATCTCAAAGATGTTTGAGTTTTTTTGAGTCTAATCTGATCACAGACTCAACTGTAAACACGTTCTGCCGACGGCCAATGAAAAGAGAGGCTGGGAAACAGGAAGTAGAGTCAGAAACGACAGGAAGTGGAGTCAGAAACAACAGGAAGTAGAGTCAGAAACGACAGGAAGTAGAGTCAGAAACGACAGGAAGTAGAGTCAGAAACAACAGGAAGTAGAGTCAGAAACAACAGGAAGTAGACTCAGAAACGACAGGAAGTAGAGTCAGAAACGACAGGAAGTAGAGTCAGAAACGACAGGAAGTAGAGGGAATATCAAAACAACGATGAAGGTGATTCCTCAGGAGCAGGCGTTAAAAGTGTGATCCCAGTCTTTAGTCGAGTTAGTGTTTACTCCAGTTTAACAAACTGACGACTGAAAAACTGTGGAAAGAGGGCGACATGTTAAAGAGTAAACAAACAGACCAGTTGGTGGCGCTCTTCTCCATCGTTGTTTTGATATTCCTCTACTTCCTGTCTTCTTCTGACTCTACTTCCTGTTCCCAGCCTCTGTGTTTGTTGTGGGTCTGGGATCAGTGTCATTCCTGGATTTGATGCAGCAACACCACAACAAACAGTTTTTACTATTCACTCGATCTATTTTACACTTTTTAATTTAAATACAGCCTTATATTTATGTCTCAGTTAAAGCAGCGCGGTGTAACATTCATCCAGCAGAGGGCGCAGATCCCAGCAGCGGCGGCCATGTTTATTTACCAGTAGAGTTGTTTATTACAGTAAGTTAGTTAGATAAACTAGTTAGATTTAAATAAATGACATCACAGATGAACTCCTCCAACTATTTCTAGCGACAACAAAGTAAATGTTGTTTTTAATGATGTTTTTCTTCATTCTTTTCTTATTTTTTAATTCATCATAAAGATAGTGACACACCTTGTACATTTTTGCTGAGTTTTTTCCAAAGATGCCAGCTCCATGAACGAACACAGCCTCACAGTGAGTCCAACAGAAATCACAAGAGAACGCAGAGAGCATTTGTGCGTTTGTGCCTTGTTTTTCCTTTTTCTGTTTAAGGCATTTTCTTGTCAAATAAAACAACAGCTAAATATTTCATGTCATGAGTTTCCGGTGGAATAATGCAGCTCTGTTTTTACACGGCCTCCCCGCAGTCGTTAATATTGAATGGGAGAAATGGAGGCATTGTGTGGGACGAGTTTGGAGGAAGGCACTGGAGCGAAAATATGAGGAAAATACTCACAAGAACAAGATGAGCTGAAATGAACTGGGTACAGTTATTTATCCCACAACACGAGCACAGAGATCGAACAGTCCAGGCCTCAAACATCAGGCTGGGTTTGGGAAAAAGAGACTAAGGCTGCTCTGATTTATTATGTAACTTAATAAATTCACTATTCATAAAAACACAGAAGTCTATTTTAATTATTAATCGTTAGTGGGTGGGAAAACTTGAGCCAGTTTGTGATTGTTTGCTGTTTTTTTAAGTGTGATCTCCTAAAGTTTATTGTAAAAATGAGACCTTAAGATGTGATCTAGTCTTTATAATGAAGGATTTTAATAGATGAGAATGATCAGTCCACAGCAGGATTTTGTCCAATCACAGCTCACTTCAGGTAAAAAGGAGCGCTCCCATTGGTCGACACTGATGTCAACAACGAAGGAACAAGGAAATAAACCAAGGAAATGGGTTATTCTGTTGGAAATACGACTTATTTTACAGAAAACAGCTCTAAAAAGATAAAAATAGAGAAACAGCAGCAAATTAAACATAGATAACATGTTTCATTTGCTGCTGTTTCTCTATTTTGATGTTGGCAATGCTTTGACGCAGTGTTTACCGCATCGTATTAGTATTTTGTGGTTAAAAATTGGTCTTGTTTTGTCTTTTTTTTAAATAAAAGAAGCAGGAAAGGTTACTGCTGCTGTTGGAGGAGAGTGGAGTCTGAGACAAAAAAAACTAAAGTTAGAGACTGAGGCTTTAATAATAATAATACTATAAATATATGCAAATAATGTAATTTTCCCTTTGGACACTAGGTGGCAGTCAGATATGCATTTGGACCAGGTTTTGTCAGAAAATCTTTCTGTCGCATTGTGAAGCTTTAGCCTAAAGTGACATTTAGAAGAATAAAGATTTAATATAAAAGAACTTCCAAAAAAGCTGGCGTCAGGTTTAGAGAATCTTCATTTTGCTGTATATTAAAGATAAAAGCAGAGTTAAACCCTGATCGTGAAGTGGCCTGATGAACCACACTCAGCAGAACACCGCTCAGAGTCAGCGTCATTAAAACCTCATTACGTCTCACTGCGTCTGCTCCTCTCCGTCTTCTGTCTTCACTCGACCTCTCTCATTGGACGTCCCGACTCGGTCTCCCGTCCAATTAAAACGCAGCGTCCCGACAGCGAGGGCGTCCCCTGGAGGTTAATCGTGCCGCTCTTGTTGTGGAGACGGCGTTTGATGAAAAATGAGTGTAATAAAAATACATGACCGAAGGCGATATTAAAATGAGGCTGAGGTGAGATCAGCAGAGGTTTATCCTGTTAGACCAGTGTTAACATAATTACATAACACATTCATAACCTCGTGTCAAACTCTCGCCTCAGATCAGCTCTTTGAAGGTTTTAGCTGCTTTTTCACCAAGGAACAGGATAGTCATTGGTAAAAGTGTAAAAGTGCAGTCGGTAGGAGCCAGGTTTAATTTACTGTTTATTGTAGCATTCGTCACAAAGATTATTCACTTTACAACAGATCATAAAAAATGTTTGTTCCTGAAATAAGAAATACATTCTCAATGACTGTAGGAGTAAATATTTATGGTTGTTTAACACAGGCTGGACTTTATCTTTTTATCCATTTTATTTGTTGTATTTATTTTGATCTATTTTATTGTTTTTATGTCTTGTTTGATTTGTTTTTACTTACTTCTTATTTTAAGTGCACTATACTGATGGTTGTTTAAAATGTTCTGTATCAGTGGTTCTCAAAATACTCAGAACCTCAGAAATGAAAAATGATTTTGATGATTTTTCTTTAAATGCAGCTCCATTATCCTCCACCAGAGAGAGCCCGTTTTGATCAGAATACCTTGAATTTTGTCCAAATAAAAACCAACTATAACTACTTTAAATTAAAGTCCAGCTAAAATAGATTAAAATTCATCAATCAAACCATTTAGAACCAACTAGAACTAAAATGTCAAATGTTTTAGTTGGACTTGAACAGATTTTAGTTTGATTCAGTCAGGTTTTATTAGATTTGAACAGGTTTTGATTGGATTGGAACAGGTTTTAGTTGGATTCAAATAGGTTTGGTTGGATTTAAACAGGGTTTAGTTGGATTCGAACAGGTTTTATTGGATTAGAACTGGTTTTAGTTGGATTTGAACTGGTTTTAGTTGGATTTAAACAGGTTTTAATTGGATTTGAACAGGTTTTAGTTGGATTTAAACAGGTTTTAGTTGGATTTGAACAGGTTTTAGTTGGATTCAAATAGGTTTTGTTGGATTTGAACAGGTTTTAGTTGGATTCAAACAGGTTTTATTGGATTAGAACTGGTTTTAGTTGGATTAGAAAAGGTTTTAGTTGGATTTGAACAGGTTTTAGTTGGATTTAAACAGGTTTTAATTGGATTTGAACAGGTTTTATTTGGATTTAAACAGGTTTTAGTTGGATTTGAACAGGTTTTAGTCGGATTCAAACAGGTTTTAGTTGGATTTGAACATGTTTTGATGAATATAGAACCTGTTAAAGTCCAACTAAAATCAATAAAAACCGGAAAACTGAACTCAACTCACTTTAAACCTGTTTTATGTCAATCATTACTGTAGATGTGGTACTGTACTGTATATATATATATATATATATATATATATATATATATATATACATATATATACTGTATACAATGTTACTGTATGTGTGGTTCTTGGAGAAACAGATGTATTATGCAGTATATAAAAAATAGAAATAGAAACTATGAACATTAAACAGACTGACTTCAGATCAGCGTTCATCATTCGTCTCACGATGTGAATGTTGAGGCTGATACGAGACGGCGGCGACACAAACACGACACGGGCCCGAGTTAGAGACCGGAGGGGACGCTCATTCAGCCCCAAAATGTTATTTCTATGCAAATGATCGCAGCCAAGAATTAGACAGAGACAGAAAACGGTAAAATGGAGAGAGTGGTTTCCATGGGGACCATCTCATATCATCAGAGTCGAGTGGAGCATGAAGCAGACGAGAGACGCCGGGACTCGAGAGGAGGACACACTGGAGGAGACAAGGAGACGAGGAGAGGAGGAGACACTGGAGGAGACGAGGAGACACTGGAGGAGAGAGGAGACACTGGAGGAGACAAGGAGATGAGGAGAGGAGGAGACAAGGAGACAAGGAGAGAGGAGACGAGGAGACACTGGAGGAGACACTGGAGGAGACGAGGAGACACTGGAGGAGACGAGGAGACACTGGAGGAGACAAGGAGACGAGGAGACACTGGAGGAGACAAGGAGACGAGGAGACACTGAAGGAGACGAGGAGACACTGGAGGAGACACTGGAGGAGACACTGGAGGAGACAAAGAGACACTGGAGGAGACAAGGAGAGAGGAGACACTGGAGGAGACGAGGAGACGAGGAGAGGAGGAGACAAGGAGACACTGGATGAGACAAGGAGACGAGGAGACACTGGAGGAGACACTGGAGGAGACAAGGAGACGAGGAGACACTGGAGGAGACAAGGAGACACTGGAGGAGACGAGGAGACACTGGAGGAGACGAGGAGACAAGGAGAGAGGAGACAAGGAGAGGAGAGAGGAGACAGGAGACGAGGAGACACTGGAGGAGACACTGGAGGAGACGAGGAGACGAGTAGACACTGGAGGAGACGAGGAGACGAGGAGACACTGGAGGAGACGAGGAGACACTGGAGGAGACGAGGAGACAAGGAGACACTGGAGGAGACACTGGAGGAGACGAGGAGACACTGGAGGAGACGAGGAAAGGAGAGAGGAGACGAGGAGAGGAGGAGACGCTGGAGGAAACACTGGAGGAGAGAGGAGACAAGGAGAGAGGAGAGGAGAGAGGAGTTAGGAGAGGAGGAAACACTGGAGGAGACAAGGAGAGGAGGAGGCATAACGGGTTAGTTCTGGGGTAAAACAGAGCCCTAACATCAGCAGTAACCATTCCTCCTTATTTGATTTAAAGAAACAATTTTTTTGGACCAATTTTCCACCAAAAAATACTAATACATTACATTAAATCAAAGTTTAGCTCTGATCTGAAACTTTTATCTTTGTAGTTTACCGTAGACTGTAATGATCCTGGAATTATCTCTGTCTCATTAAACACTGAAGCATCACCAACATTTATCCATGTTTCATTTGCTGCTGTTTCTCTATTTTTATCTTTTTTGAGCTGTTTCTCTGTAAAATAAGACGTATTTCCAACAGAATAACCCATTTCCTTGGTTTATTTCCTTGTTCCTTCGTTGTTGACATCAGTGTCGACCAATGGGAGCGCTCCTTTTTACCTGAAGTGAGCTGTGATTGGACAAAATCCTGCTGTGGACTGATCATTCTCATCTATTAAAATCCTTCATTATAAAGACTAGATCACGTCTTAAGGTCTCATTTTTTCAGTTACAATAAACTTTAGGAGATGTAACTTTAACTTTCAAGTTTTCTGGACAAACATTTAGAAGCGTTTCTTTGTGTATTTGTCACTGATGTAAGTAAGAATATATTTAGAAACTGAAAATAAAAATATCACTGTTCACATAAGACTCTCAGGAAACACAGCAACTTAAATATGTGCTTTAAAACATCCTTTTAAACCCAGATATATTCCACAGACACTGTTTAATGTTTAATTCTTCACACATTTTATTTTTTCTCCGAGCGCTGCACAATCCAGTCAAGTCAGGAACTCTTTATTCAGATATTTGGTGTCTCTTTGTTGCTGAAGCTGTTGTCAGTGAGTAAGTGCATGTAAATATGTCAATTATGTAATAAAATAACTGTAGTGAAGCAGATTTAATAAAAGCCCAGTCATGCTTTTCGCTCTTATGTAATAAAGCTGACGTCAAAGCCTCTCACCTTTCCCCGTTTCCTTCAGTGACATCAGCTAAAGTCCACTATTAACTCCATCAAACATTAACACGCAGCTCATTCATCTTTTATCACAGCTCTGGAGTTTTCTGAGGCGTCCACAGCTGGAGAATTAAACCCAGCGTCGAGGGCCTCTCTCTGGGAACACAGGCCTCCATTATCTCTGCGTCGCTCCAGCTGCTTCCACCGAGAACCGACTTTAATCCAGACTCTACCGCCTCCACGCTTCAAGAAGCTCCATGCACCAGCGAAGGAGCGCTCCCATTGGTCGACACTTGTCACATGACGTTCCAGGAAGTTTAATAGCTGCAGATGAAGTGTATTTTCAGCTGAATATGTCTTTTAACAGAGAAACAGCTGAAAAAAGAAAAGCATCAACAGAGAAAAGGGAGACAACGTAAAACACAGATAAATACTGTCAATTCAATCACGTCATGTTTAACGAGGAGGAGATAACTGTCGTCCTGACGCTGAAGTCACAGCTAAGCTAACGCTAAGCTAACGAGCTAATGAACTGTGCAAAGTGGCTGGATTTAAAACATGGAGCTGGAGTGTTTTAGACAAAATGAATGAGGTTATTACACTTGGCTCTTGTCCACGTCCCGTTTGTCGTTCGACTTCATAAAAATCCAAAATGTTTAGAGAGAAAAGCTTTAATTGAAACCAGGAGCCGCTATTCCATAAAAGACCCACACGTCTCTCCACACGCTCTCACTATTAACTTTTCTGCAATAATTTGGAATTGTTATTTTTTTGTTATTGGTATTTTAAAGTTTCAAGTGAAGTCCTCACAGAATGGCCCTGAGGAAAACTTTGGGGAAGGATCCGACGAGTGCCACTGTCCTGTTAGTCTAAAACTGAACTGTTATGATGTTTTATTGTTGGCCAGAGGTTTAGCAGCTTTAACCTTATTGAATTAGGACAATTAAAGCAATTTCGAGGCTCATAAAATAAAATACAAATGTGAATAGAAGAGGGATGGATGGAGAAGCACTACTTTACTGCGTTAGATAAACCCCTCTCGTTCCTGAGGTTCATAAATAGATAATTGTTGTGTATTTTCCAGTTAAAGGTAAAGGAGGAGAGCAGTCGTCAGATCAGATCCGTCCGTCATGTTCTGGAGCTGAATAATTCACGTCTGAACGGTGTAAACATGAGATGTCACTTTTACACTCGTCCACTTGTCAAACAGACGATGAAACATTAATCGTTTTGACTGAAGACGAGGATTTGTGGAGTAAATAACTGCGTTTTTACAATCTCCAGATCAGAACACGGCCGAGAGCCTCTGGAGACGTAAAAATGAAGAAAAGATTGTTCTATTCTCCGTTTATTCCCAGTTTCCTAATGTTTGTGTTGCATTAAAGTGCTTCATTAAAGATGCATCACTGTTATGTGTCACTGTCACTTGACCTTGAGTCATGTGACCGAGTCATGTGACCACAGCAGATACATTTATTCATTATTATTCACAGTGAGCTCTGCATTAAACATGTATGAACTCCTATTTACTGTATGTACCAGGACCAGGACTAAACCAGGACTAAACCAGGTCTAAACCAGGACTAAACCGGGTCTAAACCGGGTCTAAACCGGGACTAAACCGGGACTAAACCGGGACTAAACCAGGACTAAACCAGGACTAAACCAGGACTAAACCAGGACTAAACCAGGACTAAACCAGGTCTAAACCAGGACTAAACCAGGACTAAACCAGGACTAAACAAGGACTAAACCAGGACTAAACCAGGTCTAAACCAGGTCTAAACCAGGACTAAACCAGGACTAAACCAGGACTAGGAAAAGACCTGGGAAAATACATATTTAGGAAAACGCTCCAACAACTTAAACATTAAAAGACGGACATGACTCTTAAACAAACTGAACCTGATATTTTTTCTTCTATTTGTGAAAATGGTTTAAACCCAAATAGTTTATTATTAAATCAAACATTTGTGATAAAATAAAACACAGATAAATACTGTCATTTCAATCACGTCATGTTTAACGAGGAGGAGGTCGACAGTGAAGAGGTTCCAGATGAAGAACAGACAACGGTGGATAAATGAAACGCTGGTGTTCAATAGTTTAGATTGGACCTGATCAATCCTGGTTCAGCTCTGGACAAAAGCCTCACCACAGAAACATTTAAACCTGAAGAAACTCACACATTCGTCATGAGTTTTACCAACAGCTTTGAAAATGTCAGAACAATCCAAAAGTGTTCCGGCTGTGACTATTATCTATTATAAGTCTCTGGTCGGAGGGAAGACTGGTTGAAGACTGGTTAAAGACTGGTTGAAGACTGGTTAAAGACTGGTTGAAGACTGGTTGAAGACTGGTTAAAGACTGGTTAAAGACTGGTTAAAGACTGGTTAAAGACTGGTTGAAGACTGGTTAAAGACTGGTTGAAGACTGGTTGAAGACTGGTTAAAGACTGGTTGAAGACTGGTTAAAGACTGGTTAAAGACTGGTTGAAGACTGGTTAAAGACTGGTTAAAGACTGGTTGAAGACTGGTTGAAGACTGGTTAAAGACTGGTTAAAGACTGGTTAAAGACTGGTTAAAGACTGGTTAAAGACTGGTTAAAGACTGGTTAAAGACTGGTTGAAGACTGGTTAAAGACTGGTTAAAGACTGGTTGAAGACTGGTTGAAGACTGGTTGAAGACTGGTTAAAGACTGGTTAAAGACTGGTTAAAGACTGGTTAAAGACTGGTTAAAGACTGGTTAAAGACTGGTTAGTTCCATAAATCTGTCTTCAGTCTGAACTCAGAGACAGAGCTTGAGAGTCAATGAGAGAACTGAGACTAATTCAATTCATTCAGATTATTAAACTGCACAAGATTAACCCAATACAGATGTTATTTGATTGTCTAATGGTGACTCTGTTTGAATAAAGAAACGAAAAGTGACTTTGTCTTTTAATTTAATATCTTCAGAGAAAAAGGACGTTGTGGGAAAAATAATAGACCCACAAACCTGTAAAATACATGAGATATTTACAATTATAATATTAAATACATAAACAAACTGCAAGTCTCACATACATTATAAACTATCTCACAGTTTTTAATTTGGCTAATATTTATTTCATGGTTGTAGTGGTTCATAAGAGACTGGGCTAAACCTGACCTTAAACCTGCTGCGGACCAGGTCTGGACCAGGACTAGGACCAGGTCTGGACCAGTTTAGCCTGTTTTATGGAAAAGAAATGACAACAAAATAAACCAGACTGATCTAAATAAGCTTTTATGGAACAACCTTCTGCTTTAAACCGGTTTAATCTGGAGTTCTTCACACTTCAGGATCGGTTTAGTCCCAACAGTTTCAGTTTTGGACTTGGTTTAATGATTTAATGATGCACAAACACCTTTCCTTCACTGACTCGTGTCCACGTTAGATCCCGTCACTAAGTCCTCAACAGAAGAAGAAGTCTCCAAACGTAAATGAAACGCCGGTGTCCCGTCGCTGAGAGAGTTCAATAGTTTAGATTGGACCTGATCAATCCTGGTCGGTAGCACTCGCAGTCACATTAGCTCCGGACAAATGGAGCTCGGCGGCGCCGCGGAGGAGTGTGGAGCCGATAACAGCGAGACCGGCGTTTCAAAGGATCCGGAGAACATTATCAGCGCGGCACAAAGGCCCAAATATATGCAGCGGCTTTTCCACCGGCACAAAGCTGATTAGCGAGAGGTAGCCCCCATTGTGAGCAAAATCACTTCCACGGCTGTAAAGCAAGTGATTTCATATCCGTTTTATTTAAGATTACAGAGCGAGTGCCTAATCAGCTGATCCGTAATCACCAGCATTGTGCCCTTTGCTGTAACCCTCGCCGTTTTTACACGACCAGCGTTTCCCCGGTTTTTTTTTTTTCTCGCCTGAATTCACTGAGGTTTTGAGAAAAGCCCGAAGGAAGAGATGGAGAATGTTAAAAATATAATCACTTTAAAACAGGCTTCTTCTGCAGCAGAGGCCTGGCTCCTTCAGCGTCTTTGACATTATATAATCATATTAGACTGAATAAAGGCAGTTCCAGCTGGATGTATGTGTAAATGTCTCCAGGTCGACAGTCTGTAGCTCGATGTGGGTCTGAAAAGAGGTTCAACAAGGTTTTAAACCAGTTTAAATCCTGGTTTAGGTCCAGTACCAAAACCACTCAACGTCCCTAAATCAGATTTTGTGATGTTGTAAACACTGAATAACAAAGGATCCAAGGTTTTTGTAACAAGAGCCACATTTAATGAGAGGAAAATTATCCTTTTCTTTAAGTTCAAGTTGGATTTGAACAGGTTTTAGTTGGATTTGAACAGGTTTTAGTTGGATTTGAACAGGTTTTAGTTGGATTTAAACAGGTTTTAGTTGGATTTAAACAGGTTTTAGTTAGATTTGAACAGGTTTTAGTTAGATTTGAACAGGTTTTAGTTGGATTTAAACAGGTTTTCGATGATTTGAACTGGTTTTAGTTAGATTTGAACTGGTTTTAGTTAGATTTAAACAGGTTTTAGTTAGATTTAAACAGGTTTTAGTTAGATTTGAACAGGTTTTAGTTAGATTTGAACAGGTTTTAGTTAGATTTGAACAGGTTTTCTGTCGTGCCCCTGGCTGTGACACTAGTCTCTCCTCTCCGTGTGTGTGTGTGTGTGTGTGTGTGTGTGTGTGTGTGTGTGTGCGTGCGTGCGTGCATGTGTGTGTGTGAGTGTGTGTGTGTGAGTGGGCGGAGTCACCTGGGAGCTTCTCACCTGTGGGTAATCTACAATCAAGCAGCCAACAAAGCCCCAGCTCCAGCCAGACTCTGTCAGGTTGTTGCTCAGTTTGAGGTGAATCCCAGTCGGCCACACTTCACTCAACTTGTGTTTTGTGATCTGTTTCTTGGTAACTTGAACTTACCCGAGTCTCCTGTCTTTCCAGTCGAGTCTTCTGCTCCTGCTCCTGCTCCTGCTCCTGCTCCAACTACTACCTCTTCAGCTCCGGACCAGCTCCCACTACCCATTACCCCCTGGTGTTGCTTAATAAATATACAAACTTGTAGCCTAGTCTTGTGTCTACTTTTGGGTCCAAATCTTGAGCCACAACATTTTCATTAGATTTGAACAGGTTTTAGTGGATTTGAACAGGTTTTTGTTGGATTTGAACAGGTTTTAGTGGATTTGAGCAGGTTTTTGTTGGATTTGAACAGGTTTTTGTTGGATTTGAGCAGGTTTTTGTGGATTTGAACAGGTTTCCAGTGGATTTGAACAGGTTTCCAGTGGAGTTGAACAGGTTTCCAGTGGAGTTGAACAGGTTTCCAGTGGAGTTGAACAGGTTTTTGTTGGATTTGAACAGGTTTCCAGTGGATTTGAACAGGTTTCCAGTGGAGTTGAACAGGTTTTTGTTGGATTTGAACAGGTTTCCAGTGGATTTGAACAGGTTTCCAGTGGATTTGAACAGGTTTTTGTTGGATTTGAAGACACATCTGAAGGAAAGTAACAGAAAACCAAGGGTGCTACCTTAAAAACCACAAAGAAAAACAAATTGAACAATAGAAGACTTCAACTAAAGTATTGTAATCGTTTCTGAAGTAATTAAGCTAAAGTAAAAAGACCAAACAAACCAAACTCATTAAACCAAAGTCTAGAATGTGTGCGTGAACAACAATAAACAAGTCACAAAGTTAAACCAAGTAACACAGGCCATCGCTAAAGCTAGCGCTGAATGGGTTTTTTTTTTTTTTTTTTTTTTTTTTTTTTTTTTTTTTTCGTTTTTATGGTTAAAACTAGACCAGATCTGGGCTCACGTCCACTCTTCATGTTCTCAATAATCACAAGACAATCATTTATTGGCACAATGTCAAATAAATGCATAGTTCACTCCCTTTTTTCACTCCCCTTTTGTGTTCAGATGAAAAGATCCTTTATTGTGGTGAAAAGTTGTATAAATCCTTGCCCTGTGCTTGTGTCCTGTGAGAAAAAAAAAGAAAATGTTAAGTATATCCAGCTCCTGCTCAGAGAAAGTATCCCTCTTTATTTTATGAACATTTTTTTCTTTTAAATCCATACAAACCTGTGCTCTCTTTTACTGTGACCCTGATTGAACCTGAGCTAAACTTCCTGCTCCTTTGGCTTCTCTTCTGCATCGATACTTCATTTAAGCCGAATACTGTTCCCCAGTGGGTCACAGAACAGAGCCACAGCCTAAATACTGCCCCGGTCCAGGACTGAAACGCCCCACAGTTCATTAAACACCAGAGTTTCACTTCTGCAGCTCAGTTTAAAGAGAAACACACAGACCTTCCATCAGTGGCAACAGACCCTACACATTTTAACATCTATCTGTAAAACTTTAACAGAGAGAGCCATCCACAAACAGGAAAATCTCACATACTTTGTACAATTCATACAATAAAATCACCCAAACAAAGGAGGAACTCACAGTTTATAGATCACTTTTTTTTTTAATCTTCTAAAGTTTATTGTAACAGGAATCATCTGAAAAATGAGACCTTAAGACGTGATCTAGTCTTTATAATGAAGGATTTTAATAGATGAGAATGATCAGTCCACAGCAGGATTTTGTCCAATCACAGCTCACTTCAGGTAAAAGGAGCGCTCCCATTGGTCGACACTGATGTCAACAACGAAGGAACAAGGAAATAAACCAAGGAAATGGGTTATTCTGTTGAAAATACGTCTTATTTTACAGAGAAACAGCTCAAAAAGATAAAAATAGAGAAACAGCAGCAAATGAAACATGGATAAATGTTGGTAATGCTTCGACGCTGTGTTTAACTTCGATTTAATGTAACGTAATAGTATTTTGAGATGAAAATTAGTCTAGTTTTACATTTTTTTTAAATTAAAGAATCAGTAAAGGTTACTACGCTGCTGTTGGAGGAAAGAGGCGGGGCTTTAAGAGTTTGTAGAAGGTAAAAATCAGGTTTATTTAGGATCCTCAACAAGCTTTATTTACTATACTTTTATTTCTTTTGCAACATGCTAAAGTCATTAGCATCTAGCAACAACCAGAACAGGTCAAAACAAGACTTGATTTTCCTGCAGAGAGCCATAGCTTAGCATTGCAGATGTCCTGGTCCTGATGTTGTCATCGTGAAGTGTCATAAACTTCATAAACAGTCCCACTCTCTAGTTTTTATGCAGCGGTCGTCTTCAGCAGTGTCCAGTCTCCATCCATCACTCTGGACAGGTTTATATCTGAACTGAAGGAGGCCGAGGCAGCGGGACTCCACGCTCGCACCATATGTTAGCGACAGCGCTCCTCTGCTCGCCGCTAAACACTGCTAAAGTTTAAACCCAACAGATGCATGCTGGGAAAGTTTATCAGAGCCGCCGCTTCACCATCTGCTCATCAGCGCCTCATTATTTTAAAACTCACACAGAAGCAGAGGATACTTCCACACAGCTGCCTTTAACTCTACTGTACGCTGCTTAAAAAACAGGACTAAACAGGGCTAAAAAACAACTAAAACCAGGACTAAACAGGGCTAAAAACAGGACTAAAACCAGGACAAAAAGGGCTAAAAAACACAACTAAAACCAGGACTAAACAGGGCTAAAAAACAAGGACTAAACAAGGACTAAAACAGGACTAAACAAGGACTAAACCAGGACTAACGTGGATTTAACAGAATAAAACCAGGACTAAACAGGGCTAAAAACAAGGACTAAACCAGGCTAAAAACAAGGACTAAAACTAGGACTAACAAGGATTTAATGGACTAAAACCAGGAAAAAACAGGGCTAAAAACAAGGACTAAAACCTGGACTAACGTGGATTTAATGGACTAAAACCGGGACTAAAAACAAGGACTAGAACTAGGACTAACGTGGCTTTAACGGACTAAAACCAGGACTAAACTCGGGCTAAAACCAGGACTAAAACCAGGACTAAACCAGGCTAAAAACAGGGACTAGGACTAACATGGATTTAACAGACTAAAACCAGGAGTAAACCTAGGTCTAACATGGATTTAACAGACTAAAAACAAGGACTAAAACCAGGACTAACATGATGAATCTCATTTTAGATGCTCTTGACATTCAAAATGATTTCCAGAGATTTGTAGCACTAACAACAAAATAAAAACCCCAATAACAAGTGCAGCAGCAGGACGTCCATGACTGTTTTGCTCGGGGGCTTTTCTTTGTCCTGCCCCCGTCATTTCTGGTCCATGGGTGCAGCCATCTTCACACACATTCTGGTTTAGTCCTTAATCTAGTCCTAGTTTTGTCCTAAATACATATTTAGACCCCGTTTCTGTCTCTAAAGAACTGAGAATCACATTTATGTCACTGTTACTGTCTGATCCAACTGTGTTTTTCCACCACTTTTGTGAAATACAGCTTTGATAGTGACAAAAGCTGGAGTGTCTCTGTCCAAAGTCTGAGGCCAGTCCTTTTGTGAAGCTGTGAGTATGTTATAATCAGCCCATCTTTCCTGCTCCTCGTGTCGTGTTGTAGTTTGCGAGTTGCTGAAAGTCCGGGTCTGTGCAGAGCTCATTAGGACCTGGCACGAGCTGCTGCCGCTGGGAAACGGGGCCCCGAAGACCGCCGTGTAATTGGGCAGCGAGAGCCAGAACAGGTAAAAACGTGTGTCGGTCCAATCAGAGCGAAGTGGAGACGGGGAGGAGGGTCCCGGGGGACGGACGCCGACGCCGGAGGAAAGTTTGGGAGGCGCCGGAGCTGAACTGCAGCGAAGTGAAGCCTCCGCCGCCGACATTTTACAAACAGGAAGAAACTGCAAGACTCAGACAAAAGTTATTGACAAAAGATTAAAGAGTCTAAACTAGATAAGGTTAGAGAGATTCTTTATTGATCCTGAGGGAGGTTCGTGTTTCCAGCAGCAGCAGAGGCTCACAGCTGCAGAAGGAAAAGGAACTGGAAACAAAACCAAAAGAAACTGTTCAGAGGAGGACAATCAAGACCTGGTTTAGTCCAGATCAGTTCTTGGTTTAGATGAAGGCTTTATTTGGAGCCTGGTTTAGTTTGGTTCTGTATAAGTCCTAGTTTTATACATATTGGTCTTGGTTTTAAAGCTGCTTTCATGACCCCGTGTTTGACTCTGGTGGATGCTCTGTTAGTGCGGTTCACTTGGATTATTGTGAATGATCAAGAAGAACCTTAGTGACACCAAATATCCTCCGAGACCCTTCAAAACAGAGGAGTGCTTCCAACTGAACTCTGGGACGGTTCGATTCAAGTGTGAACCACGGTCGAGCATAATTAGTGACTAAAACACCACATAATGTTTAGTTTTCTTTAGAATGGGGAAAAAAATGAATCAACACAATATTACCAAAAGAATGAAGAAAAGCAGAGGAAAAACAATACCTTATTAGCATTTGTGCTAACAGCAGTCATCAGTTTTTGGTGTTTGGTGCAGTGTAAATGCAGTTGTGGACCAGGGTTTTTTGTTGATGGATCAAACTAAACAAATCTTCAGTTTTGGTGCAAACAAAATGAAGTGGATATAAATCTTCGAGTCTTGGATTTAGTCTGGTTTTCTTTTTAAGCAAATTGACGTTTACATAACCGCTGTGTTTTTAGTGAGCTTTTATTTTGATAGAGTAGCGGTGGTTTATTGTGACACTTTCCTTTGTTTCCTGGTTGAAGCTCAGTGGATTGTTGCGGAGCTGCTCATAAAATAGATCTTTCTGTTGTTCTAGATTTAGTCCCAGTTTTAGTCCAGGTCTTGGTTCAGTCCTGTTTTAGTCCTGGGTTCAGTCTCAGTTCAGTCCTGTTTTAGTCCTGGTGACACCCGGACGTCTGAGGCCTCGTTAAACCGGTCTCAGTCCCCTGTGAGCGCTGACAGCTGAAGTCTGGACTGATGTGTTTCCTTCGAGGCTAAACAAACGGCAGCTTTAGTCCGACACCGAGGTTTGGCTCTGCCCCAAACACAAACACCAACCCAGGTCTGTCTCAGAAACACCATCTGGAGACGACACCGGGCCCTGATTTCTCCTGAGATCAGTCTCATAATCCGTCTGGGGATTAAATAGTCACCATTACTATGAAAATCTTACAATCCAGACTCAGGACTCACTGCTTTGTTTCCATTAAGACTAGTCAACTAATAATAACAGTAAAACACACATTTGCATTTAATATTTAAAAGTTATTATTAATGTTAAATGGAAAGCATGTTATTTAAAGTTTATTGTAACAGGAATCAAGGAATTTTAATAGATGAGAATGATCAGTCCACAGCAGGATTTTGTCCAATCACAGCTCACTTCAGGTAAAAAGGAGCGCTCCCATTGGTCGACACTGATGTCAATAAGGAAGTAATGGCAGCTGATAAAGTGTTTTTTCTGTCTTTTAACAGAAAGAGCACAAAAAATAAAATAAAAAGAAGCAATAAAATCTGTTATGGTTATGGTCAGAGAGAAAATTCAGTTTAATCAAATGTAGTATTTTGAGAAGAAAAAAATTGTCCATCTTTTTTTACAGAAAAAGACGCTTAGAGGTACTTTCAGAATAAAAGTTTGACATACGTGAGCAGTGACAACACATGAACACATTGGACACAAATGTCATCTCTTAAACAAACCCTCTCCTGCTTTATTCATTAATGAGAGAAAAGTGAACTGTTTCAAAACTGTTTTTGATCAAAGTGAGTCTTTCTACTTGTTTTTGAGACTCAGTTCAGTCACATGACACAATAGGACCAATTAAAACAAACTCAAGTCCAGTGAACTGGACTTGAGTTTGTTCGGTCGGTCTTGGTCCGTTTCCAAACAGACTCAGTTTTTATTTATAATGTTTTATTTTATTTATTTATTTATTTATTTATTTTTGTTCATTATTTTTAACATATTTAGTTTTTTATTTTGTTATTTTATTTTTATTATTTTTTTTTATTTTATTAGTTTAGTTCATTTTTTTGTTTTATTTTATTATTATTAGTTTATTATTAGTTTAGTTCATTGTTTTGTTTTTTATTTTATTATTATATATATTATTATTATAAAAAGTCAGACTCAGCTGTTTGTGGACCTCAGTGAATCCTAAAATCCTACAGCCTCTCGACACTTCATCAAACACTCCTAATTCACAATGTTTTATTTGTTGCCACGATTCCAAACCACTCTTAAAACTTACTTGACGTCGGGACTTGTCTCTGTAAAGGTGTAATTGTCAGTTTTGTGCCGTCCTTCCCCAGAGTTGAGTCTGTAATCACATCAGAGCGGAGCAGAAACACTGGGCCTGTGTGTGTTTGAGGATTCGTGCTGCGCAGTGGAAATGTCAGCCCTCCATTGATTTCTTCTCCCTTTGATTAATTCATCTAAGGCTCTAATGTTCCGCACAGAAAATTGTTGAATGGCATTCAGCGAGATTAAAACCACAAACGCTGCTTTTCATAATTTGACAGGTGATTGGCGGGAGGCAGCTCCGGATGATTGCATCATTAGGGAGTACTTCTCTTTTTTTTTTCTTTTTTTTCTTTTTTTTTACTGAGGTTGAATTAAACGCACCATCAGCTTGTTTTTATCGAGGCCCGACTCTCGCTGTCACTTCAATGTAATAACTATTTCACTCTCCAACAACTTCACTTTAGGACTTACAGACGGAAGAACAGGCCCGAAGACTGTTTCTCTCTGATGATATTCAAGGTTTTCCAGCTTTGTTTCAAACACATTCCTTTTTATCCTTTTGTCTTCTTCTTTTAGTTTTATCTGTTTTGTGTCAATAAAGTTTAGGGGATGGCTCTGTCCTTCACTGCTGTTAATTATCTGAAGGAAGTCTAGCTGAGCATCATTAACAAAGTGATCTTCCATTAAGCACTGGATATATGGTTTAAACCCTGAATATTCTATTGAAGAATCAATAATTTGTCTTTCTGATCCATCTAGTGTTTATTCTAAGGGATTGTAACAGATGAGAACCTCTATTCAGGAACAGAAAACCTTGGACAATCACATGCTCCAAAAAGGAGCGCTCCCATTGGTCGACACTTGTCACATGACGTTCCAGGAAGTTTAATAGCTGCAGATAAAGTGTATTTTCAGCTGAATATGTCTTTTAACAGAGAAACAGCTGAAAAAAGAAAAGCATCAACAGAGAAAAGGGAGGCAACGTAAAACACAGATAAATACTGTCAATTCAATCACGTCATGTTTAACGAGGAGGAGATAATTGTCGTCCTGACGCTGAAGTCACAGCTAAGCTAACGCTAAACTCTAAACTTCAGTTTGGTCAAATGGATTAGTATTTTGTCGTTTTATTTTTTTAATAAAAGAGAAGCAGGGGAGGTTCTGATTTTGGAGGAGAGTCTGAGACAAGGACAAGAAAACAAAACCAGAGAGTGGAGTTTTAGGTGCTGCTGTATTTTTAACATCAACAGGTAAAACCAGCTAAATTACTGATGTATTACTCAAGTCTCAAATAACTATCAGTGTTTTCATATGAAGCTAATTAGAGATGTTTTATATTTTAGCCCAGAACAGACTCAGGACCAAATCAGATGAAAACAGTGGTCATTTATATTCTGTTTTTGACATTTGTGCCTGTTTTGTTCTTTTTTAACATTGCCACAGCAAACTGGGGATGATTATAATCCTGGTATCTGTTTCCAGTCAGAGCCCAATGTGAATATTTCATGTTGGAAAAAGGCAGCGACAGTGAAGCGTGTTGGCAGTGACAGACAGAACTGATTACGTGGCAGGAGTTTTTCATCGAAGGGAATTTACGGCTGATTTTTGTGAGAATTATAAATCGCTCTGAGCTGAAGACTTTGGCGTGTTTATTCATCCGCGCTTCATAAATCTGTTATTTTATTGTTTCGGCTCTTTTTTTCTGCAGGAAACTGTTAAAAAGTTGATAAATGAGCAGTCGGACCCGTCTGTGTCTGTTCACTCACGTTAATGAGGTCGTACATTACTGCTTTTTTCTGCTAAAGACACATAAAGCTGCTGCAAACACACAGGACTTATGTTAATCTGTGGAGCAGTCCAGACCAAGACCAGGTCCGGATTTCTTTCACTAAAAAGATGCAGCTCCATTATCCTCCACCAGAGAGAGCCCACTTTGATCATAATCTATTTTAATTTTGTCCAAATAAAAACCAACTACGACAACTTGGGGCAATTAAAGTCCAGCTAAAATCTGTTAAAATCTATTAATGTCAAAATGAAACCATTTAAAACCTGTTAAAGTCCAACTAAAATCATCAAATTGGATTTCAACAGGTTTAAGTTGGATTCAGTGGGGTTTTAGATGTATTTAAATAGGGTCTAGTTGGATTTCAACAGGTTTTATTGGACTTGAACAGGTTTTAGTTGCTGAAGATGCCCGGTCAGGCCTTTTAACACGCATTTTCATTTTTCTTGCTTTTGGATGCTGCCTGGTGTGTTTGATAGGGACCATAACAGATTTCCTGCTCTTAGTGAGTTTCTAACAGGTTTTAGTTGGATTTAAACAGGTTTTAGTTGGATTTGAACAGGTTTTAGTTGAATTTAAATAGGTTTTAGTTGGATTTAAACAGGTTTTAGTTGGATTTGAACAGGTTTTAGGTGGATTTGAAAATGTTTTAGATTGCTTCAAACAGCTTTTAGTTAAATTTTAACAAGTGTTATTGGATTAGAACAGGTTTTATTGGATTTGAACAGGTTTTATTGGATTTGAACAGGTTTTAGTTTGATTAAAACATGTTTTAGATGGATTCGAAGGGGTTTTAATTGTATCTAAATAGGTTTCAGTTAGGTTCAAACAGGTTTTAGTTGGATTTAAATGGGCTTTATTGGATTTAAACTGTTTTTCGTTGGATTTAGAAGCTGTTAAAGTCCAACTAAAACCAATGAACACCTTTCAAAGACCAACTTAAACACCATAAAACTTGTTAAAATCAAACTAAAACTGCCCTAGACCTGTTCAAGTCCAACAAGAAGCACTTAAACTGTATTTAAACTGAACTCAACTCACTTTAGACCTGTTTATGTCCAGAATCATTATATTATTACTTACTGTAGGTGGACTTGGAGAAACATATATTATTTAGACGTGGTTTTGTGTAGGTTTAGTCTTGACTTTCTTCTTGTTCAGTCTCGATTTCCTTAAATTATAGGTATTAAGTCTAAATAAAGTCGCTCAAATTTTACAAATGTTACAGTAAAGTGCTTTTTCTCCTTTTTTCTAAACAGGAACTATTCAAACCCAGCTGTGATCAGGAGATATAATAATAATCCGAGTCAGTAAAGCTCTGCAGGCTCCAGCCTCCGTGTTTCTCTCAGTGTGAATAAGAACGAGATAACGCGGCTCGACTGCAGCTTTCAGTGAGAACTTTAATCATTCATGGAGGGAAATTGCTCCGTTATGTGCAATAAATGCTGATTTATGGCTGGTGTGTTTCCTGGTTCTTCGTATTGTCCATATTTCACTGTTAGTTAACCGCTCCGTCTCCTTCTCTGCGAGAGGAGACGCATCGTTTCTGCTTTCTCAGGGAAATACCTCGTCTTAATTTACAGTCGTTTTCCACAATCATTCACCAACGCTCAAACTCTCAAACAGTCAGAGACCGGGCCGTGTTTAGGCTCAACGTTCACCGACAGAAGGAAGATCCTCATTTACAAGATTTGCCAAATACTGAAGCACAAAAAAGGGTATTCAGGGTAAAAACACTGTGCTCATCGAGAGGAAGCATGTAACCAGGATATATGTCTGTTTAAGCCACTGTAATTCTGAAGAAAATGCCTAAAAGTAAATGTTAAAACACTGCATTTAGAGATACTTTATTATTATCAGTCTGTTTAAGTGCCATTTGTGGCCTGTTTGGAGTTCTTTTTTAACTTATTCAAAAGACTTTTTATCTAACATATTGTCACTTGTCTGAAAATAAAATAACATACAATTCTAAATAAATCCTGTGATGACATTTATTGATACACACAAGAAAAAGAAAAACAATGTGAGCCATGTTTATAAATGATTGAGAACTACTGAGATTTGTGGATATTAGATTATTTAAAATGATCTAATCTATATCTGTAAATGCACACGAGGGTTGAAACCCTGAGTTTAGACTTTCAGGCTGTGTATGTCATTAACAAAAGCCTTAACAAAAGGACAGGTCCTTCAGATGGACGCAGCTGCACTGAATTAAAGCCGGACCCAGAGTGCTGCCTTCAGGGTCCCAGAGTGAATGAATGAACGCAGGTATGAATATTTCAGACTGGGCTAGAGTTTATATTAAACTGAATGCTGCTCACGTTGTAAAGACATGTGTTTGTTTCTGTGTAACTTTAAGAAATGAGTGTCAATAAACCCGAGACATTTTGGAACATTTGGGAGTTTTTATTGAACCAACTTTGATTTGTGTCGTTATATTTCCGTTTCAAACTTTCACTTTATATTCAGTCTTTATTTAAATGCGCCTTATGTTTGAAAATATTGCTCCGAGTGACTCAGCAGCAGCCCTCTGTCTCCATATTTCTCCGGATCTGTCCCGTTTGCCTTCAGCCTGATATTAATCAGCCGCCGGTGCCCGGTCAGGCCTTTAAATACACATTTATATTTTCATTTTTCTTGATTTGGGATGCTGCCTGGCCTGTTTGATAGGGACCATAACAGATTTCCTGCTCTTAGTGAGTCGTGAGCGCGCCGCTGATGGATGTGTGTACACAGCGCCGCCGAGTATGACTTTACAATCATGATGGATGACGGCTGGAAGAGCAAAGAGCGGGCGACTGTATACAGCACGGCCGTACATCTCCATCCATCTCCCGTTAATGCAGCGCTCGCGGCTCCGGGGGCCCCCAGACGCTTTGTTGACGTCCCAATGAATCCTGGGTGATTTATCTTGTGGAGTCGCGGAGTTCGAGCCCAGCGTCTTCGCCGTACACAGCTCCATCTTAATTTTTTATTCATCTCGGGCTGCTGTTCTTGTCAGTCCCTTCACATCAGCTCCTCATTTCACTGTTTTCCTTCTGCGTTTACTTAGCATCTGTCTGTCTCATCGTTCCCCTGTTGGTTTTTCAATTGTCCTCTCCTCTTACAATTTTTATTAGACACTTTGAAGCTGAAGAAATGCATTAACTCAGAACAGTAGCATCCAGAGTCTGAGATTAATAATGTCTACTGCTCTTTATCAACAGAAAAACATGAATCATTTCAATAAACGTCACGTTCTTATTCTGTTCAATTAAAGTTTGATGGTTTTGGCTTTTAGATCTAGTATTTATTTGATTTTCATCAAATGGACCTCATTTGCAAAGGTTGAGAAACCTTCAGTCACAAACTCTACTTTAAAAGTCTTTATATGATTTAATTCTGTTGGATTTTCTTTTAAGTCTCTTTTAAAAACCCTTTGTTCGACTAATGTCCCTCAGACCAACAGAACACAACCTCGTCCATGTCGTTTGTTTTAAACAAAGCCACTTCTACAGTTTTCTCTGGAGACTCCTCTCAGATACGTGTCCAGCTGAGGACCCTTTACTCTTTTATCAAAGTGAAGTGGGTCTGGGATCCCATCCACTGACCACGACTTGGAGCTCAATACAACCAAACACTCACAGCTCTTCATCAGTGCTGATGTTGGTTCTGTCTCTGAATTCTGACGCTTGTTTATCCAGTTGCAGTAGTTCAGTTTAAGTCCAATAGTTCTTCTGCTGTAAATCAAACCCAAACTGACCAGATTAAGTCTTTGTGTAGATTATAAAAAGACATTGATAGGTCCAGACGATGAGGAAGGTTCTACACTCTGAGCTTCTATCCTGTCTCTGTCTCACTTCATAATTATTACTTCACACATTACATTTCTGTTCAGTTCATAGATGTCCGTCCTGATGTAAGACGTCCCAGTAGAGACTGGACACCTCTGTCCCATCTGTGAACCTGTCTGAGACTCTGAGGACAGGGGGATGTTGTCTATTTACTGTCTTTAGTTTTTGTTCAGACAAGTCTTGTTGTTACACTGGGCTATAGAAATAAAAAGTTAAATTTAAATGAAATGTGCTTTAACACAAAAGTTGAGAGGATGTTCAAAGGTTTTATTAAAGGGTGGTTTACAATATAAAACTGGAAGTCAAAAAAGCCGTATTAAACTGGAACTGTACCTGTATTAAAACAGAAGATAAAAATATATAATAATTCGTGGAAAATGAGTAATAAGCACTAAACAGCTCTGTGACTGCGCTTACAGCACCAGCCGGTGTCATGAGATCCTTTTCTTTTTTACACATAATCTTATTAATGTGGATAATACTAGTTTAGAAAGATGAGAGAAATTAAAAGTTTTGAGTTATTAGTCTTTTAACGCCATACATTTAACAAACTTATTTTAGATTCACTTTACTTTCTTTCCTTTTTCCCTGGAGTCACACTGAAGCTAACTAGCAGCTAGCGTTACCATGTTACTGTAGAGGGCTGTATGTGTGGAATAAGAAGGTGTTTTTGTTTATCAGAATCCTTGATAATAGATCTTTAAATCACCTCAAAAATGATGTAGTTCTTTTAAACAAAGCGTCTTTTATGAGGCCAGTGATTCTGATTTCAGTATTTCACACATTCCCATTTCTTTGACATCATTTCCCAGTCTCAGTTCCTGTTCTGCGTCTGTATTAGTCTCCATTTCAGAGCGATTCCCTTCTTTCATGTGTTTTTATCCTTCTTTAACTCTGGCATTTACCTTTCTTCTTTTAGCGACGGCGCTCGTCTCTCTGCTCCCAATGACCTTTCAGCTGCTCACATCCGAAGCCTTTCTCTTTAAACAAGAGCCAACGCGAGCCTCACCTAAAGTGCACTCCGTACCGTGGAATATTCTGCCACAAAACATGAATTATTTCCGTTCTGATTATGTTTTCCGAGGCTGGATGGGCTTTAGTCGTGAATATACATGAAAGAGAGCGGAGTAAAAGATTAAAAATAGAAAATGGGCTGCAGTAAACACGCCGCCGCCTCCCGTCTGAGCAAATCAGCGACAAATGTGACGTCTTGTTTGGAGCGTGTCGCGCTGAACCCCACCGGGCCAATCAGAGTCGTTTTAGAGCGAGACGCAGCCAGAATCAGAGGAATCAAACAGAGCCAGTTAGGAAAATCACATCTGAAAAAGGCTGTTCAAATAAATAGATCAAGACGGAATCGAGAGGCTCCGATGAGAATGAGTTTGATTTGAGTTTTGTTCTAAAGCGAAAAGAAACACAGACGTTTGACTAAAAGGGCCTGAGAGCTTCAGACTCATTAGAGCGGTTAATAAAGGAGGTTATATCAGCCTTTTTTCTCACTTTTTATTAATTTGGGGGTAAACAGATGCAACACTGTGGATTAAACTGTGTTTCTGACACAAATACAACATTAGCAGTTAGCTTAGCAGCATTCACTCTTGAACAGACTCTACCTGATATTTCTTTTCTTCTTGTTGTGAAAATAGTTTAAAACCCCAATAGTTTATTATAAAAGCAATCATTTGTAAAAAGCAGTCTTTATGATGCCATCTACTGTTTATTATAAAGGAATATAAAAGATGAGATGCTCTATTCACAAACAGAAAACCAAAAGTCATTCTCTAAAAAGGAGGGGTTTTCTGTTACAATAAACTATTTGTGTTTAAACCATTTTCCAACAAGAAGAAAAAAAAATCAGGTACAGTCTGTTCAAACCAGGTTTTTATTTATAGCTGGGCACTATTTGTCCTCTCCACTGATTGTCACGGTTTGAAATGAGTCATCTCTTTGTTTTTGAAGGTGTTTAAATGTAGTTTTCTTGGCTCCTTTTATAAAAGCTCCTGTATTTGTTTTACAGAAGTCCACTTACTTTTAAAATCCATGTTGTGTTGAAGACGACACACATTACTTGTGTATTTTCTCGTTGTGACATATGTTCCCAGTCGTCTCATTGTTATTGATGGTCATATATTGTTCCTGAATCACATATTCCTCCTTTTCCTGCTAGTTTCTTCTCTTTTATTCGACCTGTTTTTGTGGAAAAGCTGAGTCACGAGGGCAGCAGGTGTCCACAGCCGCCGCAAATAAGTTTGTCCTCCATTTTCTTTCTCTCTGAACATGTTTCACCATAATTTTCCATCTGGACACATATTCACGGCTGAAATTTCACATTCATTTTGTATGATTCTGCTCCTGTGACTTGAAAAAGTGTCCCTGTGTTGGGTCTGGGTTGAATGGATGAAGGTAACGAGGGATGAAGGACAGATGGAGGAATATTAGGACAATATGAACCCCACGACGAGCGAGATGTGGTGAAAAACAGCAGCAAGGAGCTTTTTATGAACTTAGATCAGTGTTAATCAGAACAAAAGCAGAGTTTAACTCAACAGAGTCTGGGTCTGTATCAGAAGTAATATTAATATTGTTATATGTAAATAAAACAATTGTCTGTTAAAAATTCATGAAATTAAAATTAAATAATTTATGGTCGACACAAATCCATGGACTTAGCGTCACATTTTTACAGAGAAGATATGAAAAATATACAATAAGTGCAATATCCAACCATTTTGAAAGTCATAAGTGTCCCTGAACCAGTCAGAGCAGAAAGGTGCAGAATATTTAAAGACTTTCACTCCTGAAATGTTTGGTTGTGACTTTCTGGAACCATCAGCTACTCCTTGGAGCGCTCCCATTGGTCGACACTTGTCACATGACGTTCCAGGAAGTTTAATAGCTGCAGATAAAGTGTATTTTCAGCTGAATATGTCTTTTAACAGAGAAACAGCTGAAAAAAGAAAAGCATCAACAGAGAAAAGGGAGACAACGTAAAACACAGATAAATACTGTCAATTCAATCACGTAATGTTTAACGAGGAGGAGATAATTGTCGTCCTGACGCTGAAGTCACAGCTAAGCTAACGCTAAACTCTAAACTTCAGTTTGGTCAAATGGATTAGTATTTTGTGGTTTTATTTTTTAATAAAAGAGAAGCAGGAGAGGTCTCTAGACTGATTTCCACTGGACCAAGATTTAAGCCTAGTTTAGTTTTATCTAAACTCAGACTAAATTTAATGGTGTTTCAAACTGTTTTTATAGACTTTTGATTTGAACTAAGGTTAAAGATGTAATGAAGATGATGAGAGAGATCAATATGTGTAGCTTTAATCCAGATTATAGCCAGACATTTGATAAAGGTTTAACATAAAATGTACTCAAATGTAAGAGTGTATTTGAGTGTATTTGTAAAAGAACAGTGTTGAATAGGAGCGTCCCAGAGCTCCCCCTGGTGGACAGTAGTGGTATTTTGGTGCTTGTTTTGCACAGACAGTTTGCATTAATTGGTTTGGTGTTAATTACTCAAAGGTCATTACTCCGTTTCCAAACCAGATCCCACCTGTTGGACCTGAGACAGCATCTCGACAGGACCGGGGCCAAAGTGGGCCAATTAGGGCTAATCAGACTGGTTTAAACAAACAGAGGAAAGGTCACACAGAGAGGGGTGTAATTGATCAGACGGCAGCCGGCTCTCAGCGTGAAGGTTAGAGCTGATGCTGACATTTGTTCACATCAGCTTCAGCCGAAGATTAAAGCCGAGAGCTGCTTTTACATTTGTCGGACTGATTGTACACGGCTCCGAGTAACAGGGGTTTATCATAACAACAGTGGGAAAAAGGCTTTAACGGACTCTTTAGGTGTTTCAGAGTTCTGGAAATTGTAAATACGGAAACAAACAGCAACAGTTAGAGATTATTTACAGGTTAGAGGCCATTGGAGAAGCTGCAGTTTTGTGTTTTTTGTATTTGAGGTGAACGTCAGAGCTATTATTGTGATTATAAACTGAAGATAGTAACGTCATCTAGTGCTTTAAAAGTCCATCACCTGATTTTTTTATTCTTGCATTTAGTGTAATCTCCTAAAGTTTATTGTAACAGGAATCATCTGAAAAAATGAGACCTTAAGACGTGATCTAGTCTTTATAATGAAGGATTTTAATAGATGAGAATGATCAGTCCACAGCAGGATTTTGTCCAATCACAGCTCACTTCAGGTAAAAAGGAGCGCTCCCATTGGTCGACACTGATGTCAACAACGAAGGAACAAGGAAATAAACCAAGGAAATGGGTTATTCTGTTGGAAATATGTCTTATTTACAGAGAAACAGCTCAAAAAAGATAAAAATAGAGAAACAGCAGCAAATGAAACATGGATAAATGTTGTCAGTGCTTCAGTTTTTAATGAGACAGAGATAATTACAGGATCACTAACGGTAAACTACAAAGATTTAATGTAACGTATTAGTATTTTGTGGTGAAAAATTGGTCCAGTTTGACCTTTTCTAACTAGAAGAAGCAGGAAAGGTTGCTACTCTGCTGTTGGAGGCTTTAAATGGGCCATTTCCTCAGCAATATTCAAACGAAATGCAAGCTGAGTGTCTTTATAGCTCTTTCTCGTGTCGTTTTGCCGAGCGATACCAGCCGAGGGAGTCCGTCATGTTCCACTGCGAGAGGAAGAGGAAGAGGAAGAGGAGGGTGTGCGTCTCAGCCAGAAATAATCCCATTCTACGGAGGATGAAGCGAACCTACACCCTGCTGCTCACATTCGCAGCATGAAAAGAGCTCGGGCCGCACACGGAGACCCCAGAGACTCCCCGGCGAAGAGGAAACCCTGGTTTTCCATCGGATTTACCTCCATTTTAAAGGAAAACATGCAGCTGCAGCAGGAACACGAAGTAAGACGTCTATGTACTGCAGAAAATACACTACAATGTCAAATACTTCAGCTTTGTGTTGACCCAAATGGTATTTTGTAACATAAACAATATCATCTAGGGTTTATTATCAGTGATTTTAATAGATGAGAATGTTTAGCTCAAACTGGAAGCTTTGACTCCCCAACAGTGAGTGAGAGTGAAAAAGAAGTAAACCACATGAATCCAATGGAACAATTTAAGAAGTTCTTAATGTGGTCTTTTGAATTGACTTTGAGATGTGAAAACGCTTGACTTTTCATCTGCTGTGGCCTTTTTTTTGCTGTTTCTAAATGGATTTGAGACTCTTTTTTTTAAACCTAGCTAGCGGTAAAACTTAAAGCTCCACGTCCTGATTTTCTTTTCTTGTCCCTGTCTCAGACTAGCCTGGCCAGCCAGACCGACTTTCTCATTGTATTACATACAGAGAAAGTTAGTCTGGGATCGATCGATTTAAACAGGATTTCTGCTCCGGCGCTTTCTTTCCGACCAATCGTAGCGAGGCAGGCGGGATTTTGTTTCGCGTCATATTGAGCGCGAGAAAAAAGTAGCAGGTTTCGGTAGCTTACAACGATCGAAATAAGCACTGAACTCGATATTACACCCCGTGTCCTCAGATTTTTCTGACAAAAACAACAGAAGTCATTCACCGTCACCGAAGCATCTTCTCTCTCGAGCCACGCTGGTGTACGCTGTGGTTTGTTGACAACTAGAATAAGTTTCGCTTTCCTTACGTCACATCCGTGGCTTCTCTGATTGGTTCACTCAGCGAGCGTTAGTTCTGCCCATGGTCCTGCCTTGAAATCCTGTTTAAATCCATCGATCCCAGACTAACTTTCTCTGTATGTAATACAATGAGAAAGTCGGTCTGGCTGGCCAGGCTAGTCTCAGACTCGACTCTCCTCCAAAATCAGTCTAGAGACCTCTCCTGCTTCTCTGTTATTAAAAAATAAAACTGGACCCAATTTTTCCTCCAAAATACTAATCCATTTGACCAAACTGAAATTTAGAGTTTAGCGTTAGCTTAGCTGTGACTTCAGCGTCAGGACGACAATTATCTCCTCCTCGTTAAACATTACGTGATTGAATTGACAGTATTTATCTGTGTTTTACGTTGCCTCCCTTTTCTCTGTTGATGCTTTTCTTTTTTCAGCTGTTTCTCTGTTAAAAGACATATTCAGCTGAAAATACACTTTATCTGCAGCTATTAAACTTCCTGGAACGTCATGTGACACGTGTCGACCAATGGGAGTGCTTCTTTTATAAACATGTGATTGTTTCTGTTCCTGAATAGAGGTTCTCATCTATTACAATCCCTTCTAATACGCTGCACTAAAGTGATCCTCGTGAGTGTTTTTGGACTTTCCTTTACATCCAGTTCTATTGTTAGCCTCTCCTCTCGATTCCCCACAGACCGAGTGGATCTGGGGTTGACTCTGTGCTCCATATTCCTCTCCTGTTACTGTCCCGGTGTCATCTGTCTGTTATTGCCGCAGGGAGTCGGTGTCACCCATCCATCAGCGGCGAGACGGCCCGCGGGCGGCCATTTGTCTGCCTCGCACCGGCCCGTTTTTAGCGGGAGACGCTAATTAGCCGCTGTACAGTGATGTTTGTTGTGTGTTTTTTAGCTTCAGCCGCACTGTGCCAACCTTGAGCAGAGGTGACACGCTGCAGAGTGGGACTTTTGGGGACTTTTAGAGGGTTTTACATTAAAATAGAAGGTATTTTTATCCTGATATCAGCAGTTTAACAGCTGCCTTTGGTGGAAACTGGCTCAGAGTCACATACAAAACTGTTGACAATAAAAAAGGGACAAAGCTATTATTCTTTTGTGCAACATTTTGACTGTCATATTAGCTTTGGCACTAACCGTTTTAGCATTTTGAAAAGGAGGGAGAGTAGGTGGCGTTCTGGAGGATAGAGGAGGTTATTGACCGTGAGGGAAATTCAGGTGAAGGTCTTTTAGAAAATAGAGTCCGCTTTTATCCTTTTATTCCTATCACTTCAAAATATAAATCCTGTGAAGTTCTGTACATGTTATTTTCAGTAGAACCAGGGCTAACAGAATATATGTGTTTCAACTGTGTCACTTCAAACAAAAAAAGGTGAATATAAAGCTATAAAGACACATCTCTTTAAACTACATTTAAATCTATAAACCCTCTTACATTCTGAAATACTGGAGCCTTAAAGAATATATATACACTGTTTTTTCCATTGGAACGGTGCGGTCTGAGGAGTCCTGTAATTGCTCACTTTACTGTGATTTTGGGACATTCTTGGCTCTGGTCACTGAAGTCTGTTGATTGGACGAGAGATAATCTTCGATAAAATGAGAAGATAAATGAAAAACGTGAGCTCTGGGTCAAGGGAAAGTGTGGATTAGATCAGGAAGCAGTTTTGTTTCTTGAAAGCACTGAATGTAAATATGTAATGTATGTAAATAACAAATGTATTTAAATGCTTGTTGTATTAGTGTTGATTGCAGATGTATTTTATTTCTTTAAATGCTTTATACTTGTATTGAATTGTATTTGAAATTGTCTTTGAATTAGTTCCATTGATTTATTTACAAAGATACTGGAAGAAAATATATTGATTGGATCTTTATTTCAGATGAAATATATTTCAGAAGTGTCTAGTTGTGATAAACAGTCATATTCTAAGAGAAAACCTGCCAAATGCACATTTTCTGTCTCTTACTTTGTGAATTAAAACACTGTATTTATCATTGATGTTGCATTAACCTGGAGCAGAACTTCTTATTTTAAAGAGAGTCTTAAAAATGTAGAAAACTGGCACATTTTTGCTAATTTACCTGAAAAAAAAACACTCAAACACAAAGAGTCAGATGTTTACTGCATGTTTCATCGTCCAGACCAATTACACATCAATTAAAACGTACAAATTCACCATTTTTGTTCTATACAAATCAGAATTCCGAGTATTATTGCTGTTATTTCCTTCTAAGCAGCAGCCTGAATACACAGCTGTCCCCAAATAAACCCACAACACGGCTTTAAATGTTTAACATCACAGTCACACTCGGGTTACAAAACTCTAATCTGCCCATTTCCATCTGATTCCTCTTCCATTTTCAGTCCTGAATACATTTTTCATGCAGACGTCTGTATCCTTGCGCTGCCATTATCCCTGCTTTAAACCGGGTCTGGGTCGAGGCCGGGGCCACGGCCTGAATCTGAATGGGTCCCGAAGCAGAGTCTGAGGAGCTTTTAGAAGTGTTCGCCCACAGACTGCAGCTTCACTGAGGTTCAAACAGGCATTTACCAGCCTCAGAGGTCGCTCACAGTTATGTCCACAGCAAAAAACTGCACCAGTGTGGACTCTTCTGAATCTGAACTCAATTTAAAATGAAAGACGTTCAGGTAAATATGTTTTATAATCACCAGAAGAATGAATTCAATGTTAAAGGTTGAGGTTTCCATATTATGACGGTCATTAAAGGCTAGATTTACTGAGATACACGAGGCGCTGATTCATGGTTGTTGCAGGAAGTGGTCAAATAAACAGCAGATTTACAAAATACATTTAAGACTGTGCAGCATTTTGGGCTCAAGTCAAGTTTGCTCCAAAAATCCAAAGTATAGTTGATGTGGTCAATGTGTTCACAGCAGTGTGTTTTCTAATAAAAACTGTCATGAAATCTTAAATATATCTATAATAATGCACAGCTTTTCTCAGTACGCTGCACTAAATGTTTTGATTGGCTGTAGATAATTCAACAAAGATCCTGCTCGAGTTTGGTTCTGTTTGTTGTGGCTTTTTGTGAAGGTACCAGAAGAGAACCAGAGCAGGAACCGGCGGCGAGAGAAAAGTACAGAAGGTTTAGAAGCCAACATCCTTCTGTGGTTCTCCCTGAGGACTCTCTGGGGTTTGGAGTTTTCTTCTGATCCTGAGAGTCTAAAGACAGGGAGATGTTGTTAGTAACACTGGTATTAATGTTGGAGTTTCCCTCTGTTTCTTGCTTCCCTTCAGTTTTAAACACACTATAAATGTCCGTGCGCATCTTACTTTCACTTTTGATTTAGCGGCACTCAGCTTGAATAAACAACAACATTAAAATGACTCCTGCTGATCTGAGATTGTCATAGTCTTCAGTCTTGTCTTGTCTTGTCCTCTGTCTCCTCCTCCCTTCTGTGTGTTTGTGGGCGTGTCTTCACCTGTGTGGGCGTGGCTACTCTGAGGTTCACCTGGATTCCATCTACAATCAACAGCAGTATTAGAGGCAGCTTCAGAACCACTCCTCGACAGTTCGTTTGCTCAACTACAACAGTTAGTAACAGCATTTGGCCCAATACTTACTTGTGGAGATTTTTGCTGAACTTTTCTTTGTGTCTCCAGATTCTGCCCACCTGCCCACCTGACTCCTTACCTGCTCCGGTCCGACACCTCTCAGCCTCAACTTATACTTATAAACTTGTTAGAACTGCAACTGGTTTTGTGTCTGCTTTTGGGTCCAAAAGAAAACCATGACAGATGCTGCTTTTAGTTTTCACTTGTAGTGTCTGTTCTCTTCTAAACTAAATGTTTTATTTTACTTACTTTAATATTTTAATAAAAAAAACGAATAATTAAAAATAATCTAAACAACAGTGGGCAGGTGACGTACCAGTATCACGGCTAACACGTCTGTAACAGCCTATTGTCCTGTTCTTTATGTTTACATATTTACTGTCTTTTGTTTTTGTTGTTTGAGCTGCACAAATAAAATAAAATAAAATCAGTATCGAGCTGAAGATGAGCGGATACGCCATCACACCAGCTCAGCAGCAGTCGAACATAAAAACAACTGAATACAGTGGTACTTTTGGTCATAAACACCTCATTGTTTGACCTCTGTACTGTTTTTCACAGACTGTCCATTGTTCTTTTCACTAACGGACAGTCACTGCAGTGGTCGTCTGTTACATGTTTTTAATGTTTCTCTGTTGATTCTTGTTTGAAAGTCTCTCATCAGTGACAACAATCAGCTGACATCACATTTTAGTCTCAGCTCGGCTCTTAACCTCAACCAAGACGCTCTAAAGCTCCATGAGACACCTAACATTATATCCACAAGTAACCCAAGTGTCCTAACATGAACACAGTCGGCCATATTGAATCTATTCCCATTTTCTTCCCGTTTCTCAAAGCCCTGGTTATTTCCCGCTGATGGCTCTCTCTGTAAAAGCCACATTCATCCGTGAATCTTCTCATCTTTCCATTCTCCGGGGATCATTACCAACACTCGGACGCCTCGTCACATCTTACCTCCGACGCGACAAAGACGAGCGGCGTCCGTCTCACTCGTCCCATCAAACGGCCAATATCACACAGCCTCGGGTCCGACGGCGCGCCACCGAGAGCCCGCGTCAAGAGGAGACGGAGCCGGGCCTTTTAATTGGCTCCGGCAGGTCATCTCCGTCTCAGGGAATATTCACAGACACATTCGGATTTAATTCTTCAACACTTTAGCTCGTTTGATTTGTGCTGGAGACGACTGGGAGGCGGAGAAGAGGAGCAGGACGGGGTTTAATTGAGAGGGAGGTGAAAAAAGATGAGAAATGACACATCGGGAAGAAGATTTAAAGCGATAAACGCTCTCTGACAAGACTTAAACAAATCTATTTTAAAAAGATCTTGAGCAGTGCGTCCTGGACTGACACAGAGGGCTGATGTTATTTTTTCCTTTTTGCAGAAAAGCAAGTGTGAACCCTCCAAAATCCCACATGCTCCTGGTCCAGACGGATCCCAAGGTGTGAGACGAACTGTGGACAGAAGTTTTGTCTTCAGCATCGCGTTTAAAGTTCAGATCTCTGGGTTTATTGGTTGAATAAAACTCTGAAGTTTTGAAAACGAGCGCCCAACACACTCATTCTGTTCTTAGGGTTGGTTTTATTATTACATTTAACAGACCTTTAGTTTTTTGTGGAGGTCTTGTGTCTGTGATACCGTCCACGACTCAGATAAATTCTCCCACGTTCTGCTCTCACTGCAGATAAAAGACGGGGCTAATGAACGGTCTCAGGACGGAGCTGGTGGTTTATTGACGTGTCGCTCGGAGCCGGACTCGGGCCGAACGTCTGTCACCATTTACAGCTCTTTAGATTAAAAACACTCTTCAGAAGAACGGCTGCTGTGGCTGCGCTTTGAGAGAGAAAAAAAGGGCAGAAGTGGGATTATTTAGATCTTAAATGAGTTTAGATGGACTTTAAACAGACTTGAACAGGTTTTGAGTCAGGTTTTTAGTAGTTGTAGTTAAATATTGGTGTTTTTTGAGGGATTTATTTGGACATTTCTGAGTTTCAAGTGATTTTAGTTGAAAATCTGAAGGTCTTGGTGGTTTCTCAAAGGTTTTGCTCTGAGCCAGATTTGAAGTGTTTTTATTAGAACTCAACAGGCTTTGGGTGGTTTTAGCTGAAGTTTCAATGGTTTTACTTGGACTTGATGGGGTTCTAATGAATTATAGTTGGGTTTTATTTATTTATTTTTCAAAGACTAAGGCAGAACTAAACTGGGACCAAACCTCAAAAGGATTTCAGCACAAACCTAGATTTAAACCAAGATGAAACAAAAACTGAAGTGTTCCAACAATTAAAAGACTAAAACAAGGACTAAACCAAGATTAAATTCAGACTAAAACAGGATTAAACCACGACTAAACTAACTTTATGACATATAACCTTGGACTAAACTAAAACTAAAACTCTAAACAAGAACTTAACTGGGACTAAACCTAAGAATAAAGTGAGTCTAAACCAGAACTAACCCTGGACGAAGGCAAAACTAAAAGAAAACCAAACCGGCAGCAAGGTTTTCTATTGAAATGATATTTTAAAAATCTTTTTAGCTCATTTTCGGAGCCTTTTCTTTCGTCTCAATCTGTCGTCTTGAGCACAACCAGCACTTACGGCTCGGGAACAATGGAGCTCTTTCTGCTCAATACGAGTCTTAATTGTACCTTCATTCAAACTCGTCTTAAACCTGTCACCGGCCGAAAGGTAATTTCAGGCCGCTGCAGTTTTCACCTGAGTCGAAATCGCTCAGAATCGAGACTCGGGGAGAGACGGAGGGGCTCGAAACAAACGCCCTCCGGATCGGGCGTGAAAAGGAGCAAATTAGAGGCATCTGCGAAAGTGAGAGCGCCGCATAATCAACGAGGGAGGCACCGGCGAAGCTGCCAAATGAGGTTTGGGCCGGATTGATATGCAAATACAGAGCATTTACAGCAGCGTTCACGGAAAAAGAAGAGAAGTGTGAGAGTAAACACACAGAGGAGGTTTAAAAGCTCCATCCATCACTGAATAAAGAGAGATATACTGCTGTTTTTTAAATGAAAGTTGTGTTTTAAAACCTATTCAAACTTTAAAACGGTAGAAAGTAATGGAAATAGACCAGGGTTTGTTAAATTAGACAAAAAGCTATATATATGTATAGATTGTATTCTGTATTTATGTTTTTAAAAGTTCATTATCAGGTCAGTTGCTTCAGTCAAAGGCAAATATGAGCTTCCAAAATGGATTTAACTGAGAGAAAACTGCTTAATCAACTAAAGGCATATTCTACAACAAACAAACCAAAAAGGAAAAGGAGCGCTCCCATTGGTCGACACTTGTCACATGACGTTCCAGGAAGTTTAATAGCTGCAGATAAAGTGTATTTTCAGCTGAATATGTCTTTTAACAGAGAAACAGCTGAAAAAAGAAAAGCATCAACAGAGAAAAGGGAGACAACGTAAAACACAGATAAATACTGTCAATTCAATCACGTAATGTTTAACGAGGAGGAGATAATTGTCGTCCTGACGCTGAAGTCACAGCTAAGCTAACGCTAAACTCTAAACTTCAGTTTGGTCAAATGGATTAGTATTTTGGAGGAAAAATCCCGCACTTGTTGATCCTGAGATGAAGACATAAACAAAATGGCTGTTTCAGCATTTCTTTTAAATGTTATCTTCCTCTGTCTTGCTAATATCAGATAATTATTAGCGTTCTCAGTTGACAACACATTAATCACTTTTATTACTTGCTCTGTTCAGTTAAGCTACAGTCGATCAGAGAAAAAACTACTGAGTCTGTGGCTCTTAACTTAGACCAACGATGCATTTATTTATCTTTCATTAAAAGGATATTAAACCAGATTTGTGTTAAAAGCTGATAAACAATGCTAATACTTTAATTTTAAAATTTTCAAGATAAAACAACATGAAAACAACAAAGAGAAAACCAAAACTCCCGATAGTTTTCAGCTTCAAACTTTCTAATCACTGTCTTCATCTGTCATTAATGCCATAACCATAAAATCACACTCGTTATCATTAACTGCACGCTTCTGTCGCCGCTGCCGATAAAAAACAGCGTCGGGAGGAGCTGCAGTTTGTGAAACACGGACATCTGGCTGCGTTTCAAACCGAGAGACGTCGAGGGGAAGCGTCCCATGACAGAACATCAGCGAAGAGCGGCGGCAGCCATATGCCGCTCGTAAACGCTGCCGGTTTTCTGCCGTTTGGGTCGTGTTCGGAGGAAGGAGGAGGAGGAGGAGGACGAGGGGCTGGGAGGGCACTTAGCGGCTCATTAACACGAGCAGGTCCAACATGTTTGAGGAAGTGTCGATAAACAGCGGCGCTAAAGACGAGCTCAACGCTACGTGACTCAGAAAAAAGCAAATACACGCAGCTTTTGATGAGACTCAATGAAATCTGCTGCACTTTTACACAAAATCAACACGGCTCCAGAGTTTTAGGATCTGACTTTAACACTCAACCTCTGACCTTTTTAACTCTTGGAAATGAACTGGAAAATGATTTAATAATTAACACTGCACTGGAAGTTTAAAGAAGCATGTTTGTAAAATGTAGTTTATATTTTCTGAGAACGTCTGTCGTTTCTTTTCTGTTTCTAGAAAACAATATATGAACCTGCAGCTCTTCAGACTCACACATTCATCTCTGGAGTAACTCCTGAGGAAACGCCTCACGCTCCTCTCAGTGTTAAAGTTTCAGTGTTAAAGTCTCAGTGTTAAAGTGTCAGTGTTAAAGTCTCGGTGTTAAAGTGTCAGTGTTAAAGTCTCGGTGTTAAAGTGTCAGTGTTAAAGTCTCGGTGTTAAAGTCTCAGTGATACCTTCTCAGTGTTGACGTCTCAGTGTTACTCTCTCAGTGTTAAAGTTTCAGTGTTACCGTCTCAGTGTTACCCTCTCAGTGTTAGTCTCAGTGTTACCTTCTCAGTGTTACCTTCTCAGTGTTACCCTCTCAGTGTTACCTCTCAGTGTTACCTTCTCAGTGTTACCCTCTCAGTGTTACTCTCTCAGTGTTACCGTCTCAGTGTTACCCTCTCAGTGTTACCCTCTCAGTGTTACCGTCTCAGTGTTACTCTCTCAGTGTTACCCTCTCAGTGTTATCCTCTCTCAGTGTTATTCTCAATGTTACTCTCAGTGTTATCCTCTCTCAGTGTTACCGTCTCAGTGTTACTCTCTCAGTGTTACCCTCTCAGTGTTATCCTCTCTCAGTGTTATTCTCAATGTTACTCTCAGTGTTACTCTCTCAGTGTTACCCTCTTAGTGTTACCGTCTCAGTGTTACTCTCAGTGTTACCCTCTCAGTGTTACCCTCTCAGTGTTACTCTCAGTGTTACCCTCTCAGTGTTATTCTCAATGTTACTCTCAGTGTTACCCTCTCAGTGTTACTCTCAGTGTTACTCTCAGTGTTACCCTCTCAGTGTTATTCTCGCAATGTTACCCCCTCAATGTTACTCTCAGTGTTACTCTCAGTGTTACAGTCTCAGTGTTACCGTCTCAGTGTTACTCTCTCAGTGTTACCGTCTCAGTGTTACGTCTCAGTGTTACCCTCTCAGTGTTACTCTCTCAGTGTTACTTCTCAGTGTTACTCTCAGTGTTACCCTCTCAGTGTTACCCTCTCAGTGTTACTCTCAGTGTTACCCTCTCAGTGTTACCTTCTCAGTGTTACCCTCTCAGTGTTACCCTCTCAGTGTTACCCTCTCAGTGTTACTCTCTCAGTGTTACTCTCTCAGTGTTACTCTCTCAGTGTTACTCTCAGTGTTACCCTCTCAGTGTTACTCTTAGTGTTACCCTCTCAGTGTTACCCTCTCACTGTTAGCCTCAGTGTTACCCTCTCAGTGTGAACCTCAGCGCCGCAGCAGGAATCCTCCCGGGGTCTCCTCCAGCAGCTCGTCTGAAGGGACACATCGTTCAGTTTAACTCTGGCTCTCGTCCAAACGTTAATGAGAACTGGCTTTTTTATTTTTTATTTCTTGAAGCAGAAGACGAGAAACATGGAACAGAAACGAGAGAGAAAAACTGGTTTAGACCTGGTTTAGACTTGGTTTAGACCTGGTTCAGTCTAAATTCAGTCCTGCTTTAGTAAAATAAGTCCTAGTCATTGTTCAATCCAGATTACTCCAGTTTAGACCCAGTTTGGTCCTGGTTTAGTCCTGGTTTAGTCCTGCCCTGGTCCTAGATTAGTCCTTAAGTAGTAGATCTTAGATTACTCATGGTTTTGTCTTGACTTTGTCCTAGTTTCTGGTTTAGATCACTGTCAAGTCCTGGTTTTAGACCCTGTTTGGTCCCGGTTTAGTTTTAAATTAAATCCAGGTTAAGGCAGGTTTAGTCCTGGATTAATCCTGGTTTAGTCCTGGATTAATCCTGGTTCAGTCCTGGATTAGTGTTGAGTCTGGTCCTAAATTGAAAGTTAATCTTGATATAGTTTGTTTCTTGGTCCTAATCTTACCTTTTATTCCTGGTTTAAAACATGATTTAGACCTGGTTTAGTCCAGGTTTAGTACTATTTCCAAACCTTGTTTAGTCCCTGTTTTGTTAGTCTTGGTTTTGTCTGTTTATTTTTATTTTTCTGTTTAGAGTTTAGTCCTTTGTTTTTCTGGAGTAACTCATAATTTAAAGTCAGATTTAGACTTTAGATTAAGTTCCTGGTTTAGTCCTGATTTATTTCCCTTTTTCCTAAATTTGACACATTTAGGTTTAGTTTAGTTGTATGCGACTCAGTTCTGGTTCAGTCCTGATTTAGACCAGTTTTGTCCATATTGTAGTGAAATACAGATGTAATATGCAGCAGTAACTCTTCTTTTCACCGTCATGTCCTCGGACTCATGTTGAGGCTCAGCTCTGGTCTTGTTTCAGGCTCCGAGCCTCTATCAGACGCCCATCTCCACTCCATTGTCCTTATGTTTGTTTAATACTCGGAGGAGTTGTCGGAGCGGGATTGGCCGTCTGCGCCGCGACGCCCTGAGATTTCCAATAGATGGGACGCAGACGGAGAATTGGACGAGAAAAAACGAGGGAGAAGAGAGTGTTTTGGTCCAGAAAGAGGCATCGAGGTCGGCTATTTACTGCCCCGACCCCGACTGAATCTGAAAGAGCAGGGATCCATCTTTCATGAGACGTCAGTGGGTTTTTGAAGCAGTGGACCAAAAACGAAGTGACATAAGGGTCGTGTATTGAGCTCACTCAGAGGAATAGTGGGTCTGGGGTCTAATAGAGACACTGTTTTAGTTTAGTCCTGCTTTAGTCGTTTTAATCCAGGCTCAAGGTTTAATTCTGTATTGTTCCATTTTACTTTTGGACTTATTTAGGTCCAGATTTTAGACCAGGTTTTGGTCTTAACCAGGTTTTGTTGCAGATTCTGGCCCAGTCTTAGCCTCAGTAATGACACTAAGTTTAGACAATTATTCATTTCATAAAAGATTGGATTAAATTTTTGTGTAAACCAAGTGCAGTCCTGATTTAAATCTGGATTTATTGGAATGCTGGAAATAATTATAATTTTATGGTAAATGACTCTAAATTTTTAAAGTATTTTCTATTTTTTTTTTTTACAAAACTCTAAATAAAAAAATGGTAAATGACTGGCAGCTGTTTAGCCATAATTTAGACAAAGATTCAGCCCAAGTTTAAGGCATTACTAGTTTAGGGACAGTCCAAACCCAGGACTAAACAGGACTAAACAGGACTAAACAGGACGTTGTTCCTCATTTGGATCGAGAGTTAGGACTGTCCCACTCCAAACTGAGATTTAAAGGACCACACTAGAAACACAGAGAGACGCAAATTGGAACAAAATTCTGCAAAAATAAAGATTTAAATCACAATCTTGAACTCGTTTTTGTTCTGTTTTCTCCTCGTAAAGTTTGCTAAAGTTAGCGTGACATTAACAGGACACAGTCTCATATTTACAGACATTTTTAACTCTTTATTCACTAACGTCTGTTTGTGGTGGATATAATCTGTTGTGTTTGTGGTAAAAGAACAGTCCTTTTGGTTTTTGTGGAGGTTTAGTCTTTGTCTGATGCTAAATGAGAGCATATACAGCCATGTTTTGATCTATTTATAAACCTTCTATTATTATTGGTCTTATTATAGGTCTTATTACAGCTGCAGTGGGTCCCAGTTCTTAGGGGTATAATCATACGATGGAAACCTTCATTTGGAGGAACAAGGGGTTAGGGGTAAATTAGAGAATTGTAATCAGGCCTGACGTTGGACACAAAGCTGTAATTACAAATTGAATCAGACAAAAGCACAACAATAACACTCATTAATGATATAAATGAAGCTGTTCAAGTTTATTTAACTTCTTGAGTTTATCTGTGGTTGCTCTGATTCCAGTTTCTCTCACATTCTTCACAGTTTAAACCCATTGAACATTGGAAGGTTGTATTTCACGAACACGGCCTTGGTTTTGGGGCGACTCCAGAGAAAGAAACCCGTTTTTATGAAAGATTTCTCATTATTTACACCAGACCATCCTTTGAAATCCGAGGCAGTGTTTTTAGCTGAAGGTGAGGCTCGGACCTCGGGGAACGTCGAGTCTTATGTCACGCGTCTGAAACATTTTCATCATCTGCAGACGCCGTGTTTTCAATTAAATCCTTTCATGATTTAGTAATTTCCAATTTCTCCAAAGTTCCCCGGATCAGAGCCGCCGTCCGGGCCTTGTTTTCTCTCCTCTTTTTTAATTTCGTTGTTTTGTATTTGAGCGGATTATGGTTCACACTCTGGAGGTTTCTGGAAACGCTGGTGTCGCCGCGTTGAACTCTCAAGACGCTCGGGCCGTTTAACGACTTAAGAAGACGTTCGGGGTGAGATTTAGTTTAGTTATTTTCATTTGTGTTGCCCAGTTTCACAAATGAAGTTCCATTAAAGGCTCTAAAGGCTGAATTAGAGCCTGATTATTGCCTGGGAAAAACACAGGCACAGTTAAGTCCCTTTAGAAAACCCATTATTGCCCCAAGTTGCACTGCTCTAAATGGACGTCAATGGGAGGCAGTAGAAAGTCGTTTTTGTGGTATTATTTTGGGTCATTGTTTTTTAATGGCTCTTTATAAAAACTCAACCAATCTCTCAAATCACTTATATTAGAGTAAACATAAGGGTAAAGGTTACAGAGGTCAGAGGTTAACTGGAGTCCCTGGAGTGGTGCCAAATGGAGACTTCACCAAAACATTTTATACTAAAACCTTTACAGTTTTGGTGTGTTTTACGTTAGATTAATTATATTTGGTGCAGGTAACGTTGACATATGTGGCTCTGATTTGAAATAAAGGCTTAAGCTGCAACTGCCTCCGTTTAAAGAGATATTCAACACAATACTGGATTTGTTTAGGCGTTTTCTTTTGGTTATTTTGTCAGAATTAGTGTCTCCTTCACTTTGAGACCAGAATAAAACAGAGAAGAAAAAAACAGAATAGAGTTTAAAAGGCTTGAGGACATTAGATGTGAGTGCTGTCAGTGAGTGGGTAGATATTAATAGCTACAGCAGCTAAAGGCTACAAGCTAACGACAAACACAGATGATTTCTGGATCTGTGTTTTATTCTGAGATCTGACCGTTAGCTCACATCGCTAAAGGAGCTAAATAAACATCCATCATTTCTATTTTAAATAAACATGGTTTTCTTTATTAATGTCTCCTTCCACTCGGTTCAACGGAGATCTGATATTTGTTCTTCTAGTTTGGAAAATGTTTTTAACCCAAATAGTTTATTGTAAACTCTAAACTTCAGTTTGGTGAAAGTATTTTGGAGGAAACATTGGTCTGGTTTTATTTTTTACTAAAAGAGAAGGTGCTTTTGGAGGAGAGTGGAGTCTGAGTCTGGGACAAGAAAATAAAATCATACTTAAAACCATACTTTTGACAGAAGTGCTCCACGTTGAGACTGAAGTAAACTTTTTCATGTCTAACATCTGTTTTGTCACATATCGAAGTCCAAAAACTTTGAGACTCTTGTGTAAGTCCCGCTCGTTTCTCTCGATATCACTGTGTCTTCGGCTTTAAATCAATATCTGAGATCCACAGCCTCAGAGCGGAGTCTAAGTCCTTCGATTTTCGGTCGGCGCCGGCTTCATTCGCTCATGTTCAGACTCTTTACGCCCAAATACACTCAATTTTACAACAGCGCTAACCTGATCTCAACCAGAAAATGGAGCCATACGCCCGGAAAATCTCTCAGCGGGCTCCCGTCGTCTGCTCCGAGTCTGAGAGCTTCACACGAGACCGGACTCTGCTGCAGGACGCATGAATATCAACAGAACCACATATTAAACAGCCTTTCTGGGTTGGATTTAACTTCAGGGCTTTTTAACTGTTTAATGCACTTTTTTAACCACAACAGACGCATTATTTAAAAATATTATAAAACAAATCAACTTGAAGTGTCTTTTCGTGCTTTTATTTTCTACATTTAAACTTTACAAAGTCACATTCTACATAAAGTCTGTTAAGTTTAATTTGCTTTTTGTTTTGTTCCAATGATATGTTCACAAAAAGACATTAATATCTGAAATGAAACAATGATATTCTTGATTGATAATGTATTACTTGTAATTTCAGATTAAGGCTAAATAGAAAACAACTGTAATAATTTCCAGCAACTTTTACATTTTTATTGAGTCGTTTAATATTTTACAAGAATTCCTGGTTAGTTTATTTTTGGCTTTTTTTCTTTATTCATTTCATTATTTTGTGCCTCCTTCACTGACCTCCGTGAGTCAGGACTTGTTCATAAGTAGGTCTTTTCTGTAAAATACTAAATATGTAACTAAAACCACATAGTTTCTCTTTTCTAAATAAAGAATAAGATCTTTTTTTTTTTCCATCTGACCTTCAGGGCCACCGTACTTCCTCTCAGCTCCATAGAAAACTAGATAAATGTAGAATATATTACATAAACTTATTTACATTCAGAACAAAACCAGCAGAGAATGTGAGCGTTACATAAGACGCTGCATTTGTCTGAGTTTAATAAAAAAAACAGTAAAAGTTGTATTTCTCGACGGCTGCGTTCTCGTCGTCTTTGTGACAGAGAAGTGAATAATGCACGAGGCTTTCATTTAAAAAGTGACGCAAACAGAACAAGGTTTTGTGAGAAAAGAGATGAAGAATAGATATTCATCGAGACAAACGGTTCTTATCTGAACACATTGAGAAAAAGGAAACAGCTTAAAATCTTCCCAAAACGAGACGAGATACTTTTATTAAAACAAGATGGCCGCTGATATATTTATGGAAATGTTTTGAGTGAGCATTAAACCGCCCACCTCCCACTCTGCGGTTTATTTTGTCGAGTGAACTCTACAATAACCTCATGCATCAGATAATTCCAAGTCCATTAATGTTTGATAAACCCTCTAATCCAGTATTTATTATTTCCTGCTTTATATTACTGTATTATATCAGTTTACATACCTCAAAATATCTTAATTCTTCAGTATTTTCTACAATTTGGTTTGTTTTGTGGATTAATAAAGCTTGTCTAAGTCTAAATTAGGTCTAAACCCAAAGCAGAAGGTGGAGACAGGATGTAAATGTGAGGTTAGTGAGAAAAAGTCACACAAAAATCACAGAAAAACAAGCCAAAAAAGTGGCTTGTGTCTAAACTTAACTTAGTAGATTTTAAAACATATTATTAACTGATATTTTTTCTTCTAATTTGGGAAAATGGTTTAAACACCAATAGTATTAGTATTGTAAAAACAGTCTTTATGATCCATCTAGTGTTTATTCTAAGGGATTGTAATAGATGAGAACCTCTATTCAGGAACAGAAAACCTTGGACAATCACATGCTCCAAAAAGGAGCGCTCCCATTGGTCGACACTTGTCACGTGACGTTCCAGGAAGTTTAATAGCTGCAGATAAAGTGTATTTTCAGCTGAATATGTCTTTTAACAGAGAAACAGCTGAAAAAAGAAAAGCATCAACAGAGAAAAGGGAGACAACGTAAAACACAGATAAATACTTTTGTTCAAAACTGCTCCAGATTCTTTAAATTACTGAATGTGATTTAAATCAAACACATTCAAAGTTTTATCACGATGCATTTGTTAAAATAGTAAACACTTTGCATTTTTTACCGATAAAAGTCCTTTATTGTATTTTAAAATGTGTTTATTGAGCCAAATACTGCAGACCACAGCCACAGTTAGAAACATTATTTTTATTCTTTATTGTACATTGGCTCAAATAATTTGTATTTATCACTAAAGTCTTGCCAGAGCTACTTATATTTAAAGTTAATTAATCCTCAGGGAAATGACCGCTGTATCAGAGTCAAGCAGTCGTTAAAGTTAGACTCATATTCTCCAAATAAATGTGTTTCAGATTCAAGTCGAGTGCGTTGAGTGATTTAAAGCATAAAAACAGAGCAGTATTAATATTTGATCAGGTGAGAGTCTGCAGAGTAAACAGTGTCAGTGTAGTGTCTCTTTAGGTTCTCTGGGTTAATTCATGCACATCTCACTGTTGGCTCATGGGACACACATTTAGGCTCATTATCTTCGGGCTCTAAATACTTCCTAAGTGCACGGCGAGGCTCTTTAAATGTTTCATGAGCTAGACCTCGGCCTGATGTGCGTTTGAGTGGCTCTGTCAGACGCTTTAGACACAAGACACAAAACTGAAAACAGAACGACTTCTTCTGTCGTTTGAGCCTCGTGTGAGTCTCGTGATGGATTTGGAGTCATCTCAAGTCATTTAAAAGTAATAAGAACTGTGAAAATGTAGAGTTTGTGGCTGGTTTGTTTAATTTAAGACGGTCCATTTCACTCTGGGTCAGATCAGGATCCAGGAGCTGTCTTATTTTGAAAAGGTGTGACCCGGAAACAGAGATTGTGACTCGTTCTAGAGACTGTAGAGACTCGGACTGGACTCGATGAACCTTTTGTCTCCCGTTGTCTTCTCCGAGCCCAGAGTGAGTCCACAGTTAATGACGTGTTCTTCTGCGACAACAAAACGACTCAGAACATCTCGGGACGTCTACGGGACGTCTCTGGCTCTGGTGTCTTTATAATAACTTCATGAACAGTTTCTACAGAGAACTTTAATGAAGATTTAGGGCAAAGAGAGTTTTAATTGAAGATCAGACCTGTTTCTATTGGATTTGTTTTCACTTTGTTCTATTTGTTGTTACTTGAATGTTCATTTATGAAATATACACGTACAAAATACAGTTAAGAATCATAAAATAAGTGTTTTGTTCTTTCTCTTTCTCCCTATAGCTTACCTTTTCAAAATGATGCATTCATATACAACAGCTTTATTAATAAGAGCAGTATTATGCTTCATTTACTGATTTACACAGAGACTTGCAAAGACAGACTTGTGCATCTCTGTCCAATCCCAGCTTGAGTTAAAAAACAGAACCCAAAATAACGTCTAAAGCTGATTAACTCCTGTAGACACGACTGTACACGTCCAGACTCAACACAAAACAGTCCATTAAATGTGTAAATCTGTTCAAATCCTGAGGAACAGAAGTGGCTTTAATGGAGTGAGCTTTTATTAAAGTGAGGAGCGGCTGCAGTGGAAGTTTCCGTCTCTATCTCTTCGCCGATGAGCTGTGACTTTGGGACGTGAACGGCAGCCGAGCGAGGTCAGCGCCGCCGGGAGAAGCACATTTTCATTCTTTCCCCAGAAGCAATTGTATTCAGCTCAGAGTTAAGACTGAGACGAGAGAGAAAGAGGGGAAAAAAAGACGTCAGAGATAGAGAGAAGGGAGATATTTTGTGAGGAAAAAGTCTTGTGAAGTGCTCTTTGAAAGACGGCCGGTTTTGCCTTTTCATTATTGGAGATAGCGGCGCGTTAGCCCCGCGTTGACGGAGAGTTAAGTGGCGCGGCTCTGACAGCTCGGCACAAATGCATATCAGGCCTGAGCCGAGAGGGAACTACAGCGAGGTTTAGCTCATAAAACATTTAAAAGGCCTGGCGCTGCACTTAGACTGTATTTAGAGCCCAAAGATAATGAGAGTGGGGTTTGGAGCAGAACGAAAGAGGAAGGGACTACAGTCGTTTCTAATGTATGGACACGTTTGAGACAATATAGAAAGACTCGCTGCTCCTGGTTCATAAAGAAGGAGTATTTATGTTAAACTCATCTTATTTAGACAATAAACGTGTTGCTTAATGGCTCGTATATTCATATGAACACATTAAAGTGAACATGTGTGGCTGGGTTTATTATTCAGATTCATGTTAAAGCTTCTCAAATGAAAGATTTTTAGCGTTTATTTCGTCCATGACACGGTTTCTGAGGCAAAAACACTCAAATAATCCTAAACGTGGATTAATAAAGTAGAAATGGATGATTAAAAAGGACAGGTTCAATAAGACCTGTTCCTTTATCATTTGTTATGATAATGGGATAATCTCTGTTTTGTTTTTGTTTTGTTTTTGCTTGTTGTTGTTTTGTGTCATTATGAAATGGCCTGAACAAATAAATAAATAAATAAATAAATAAGAATGAACGCACAACGGCTGGAGAAGGATGAAGTGACAGAGCCTTTAAATGCAGCAGTTTTCTTTGTATGAATTACTTTTAACTAAATACTTGCCTTGTTCTGATGTTATTTTCTGTTTGTGTCATTTAAAGTGAATATACAGTTTATCATTTGGATTTGGAAATGTGTGTTTCTTGTGGCTTTATTTGTTGTTTTGTGAAGATGACTTATTTTTTATTTGATTGTTTTAAAATACCAGAATTTTCTCATTATTTTATGTTTTTTGTTTGTCTTATTACATAATTTCTGAAAAATAAATCAAAAGCTATTTTACTTTAAACTCTTGGGTGACTACTTTTCACTTCTACTTGTGTAAAATTATTTTTGAAGTAACGCTACTCTCACTAAAGCACAATATTATGCCACTAAACCCTCCTCAATGTGTTTTATTCCATCACACAGTGGTTTAAACCAGATTTTAATCACAGTTTTCCTTTTTCCAGTGTTCTTGAAGCCCTCAGAGACGACCCTTCTTCCACATTAGCCGCTAACCTCAGCTAATGCTAACCCTATCCTCATCTTTTTACTTTAACCTTCTCCAACCTGAATATAAACCAGGTTCAGATGGAGTTTTGGGAAATCTCAGCCCTATTCCTCCATATTCTTCGCCCAATTCCCTTTCTCTCATCTTCCATCGGCATCAAGCTTTGCACAAATCACCAAAAAAGGGACCGACCGCTGTTTAATTTCAACAGCGATCAATCTCCAATCAGCTGCTCCATATAAAGGTAATCACCAGCGCCCGGAGCCGGAGAAGGAGCCAATTTCAGAGGCTTTCAGCGCGAATGAGCGAGAGGGATCCCCCCATTGATTGTGCTGTGAATACGCGCCCGGCTCAGCCCTGTTTGTTTATGAGACGCAGGTATTTTCTGAAGAAGCCGTTTCAATCAGAATGTTCTCCGCGGTTCGACTTATACGTCACAGGAGCCACGAGTAGCGGGTTTAAAAGGTAAAATCTCACATTTCTCTGCGTAATAGTGAAGGATAAGCCACTGGCGGCTCAAGAGATGCTTTTTAGTTTGTGTTTTTGTGATAAAGTTGGAAGAAAAGGCGTCAGGTTTGAAATAAAAAAGGGTTATAATTGAGTTTAATGGAGGAAATAAAGAGAAAATGTCCTGTTTGAGTTTGTTATTCTCTAAAAAATAAAGGAACTTTTTCTTTTGGATGTTATTTTTGACAACATTTTACTGAAAGCACTATTTATTGTAGTTTTCTCTCATTTTAGTCGATAGAATCCAACAACACTTTTGATCAGTTTCAAAACTTTCTAAACAAAGTTCCCTGTGTTGTGTTTTGGTGATTAACTCCATAATCAGACGTCAAAACTCAAACCATGAACTCCAAGGAAAACACAGCGTTTATTTATTTATTAATTCAGGAAAAAATCATAAAAAGTGTGTGTCTGTGCAGTGATTAATGCAGTGACTCCAGGTTCTTAAAGAGAGGAATAAAACGCTGCAGTAAATAAACGTAATGATGTTGAAAATTAAATCAAAAAGTGTTTACCGTTCGGTGAAGGAGAGTGTCATTAGAGAAAAGAAAGTCTACATTCACCAGAGTCGTTCAAATCTTCACATTTAATAAAAGTGGGTTTAGACGAGGACTGGATGGAGTTTTAAAACGAAGGATGTGTTTTTATCATGATTCCCACTGGTTTTTAAAGATAATATTCTAGAGTTTTAATGTAAAACTAGACTTATGGTAACTGTTTATCTAAAGTGGGCCGGGCTGTTTCTGTGATTGTTGTGTGTTTTTGTTCCAGAGGCAGTATATTCTGCGTATGTTGGCTCCAAACATAAACTACCAGCTCCTGTTAATGACACCAAAAACTAACTCCAGTTTATTTACTGTTTTTAGATTTGTGTTTAGTCCTGGTTTAGTCTCAGTTTAATCAGGATTTGGTTCATTTAGTCTTGAACAAAACAAGACCTGAATCTCCTCTGAACTCTCCTGGTCCTGGACATTGTTGTTTTTATTTATTTACATATACATTGTTAATTTGATTTAAGCATAACTTTGTCTGTGTTTGTGCAAATGTCATAATTTTTGGCCACGTTGTGTATTCGGGGGTGACATTTTTTTATTTATTTATTTATTTTTTTTGTTTTTTTTTATTGACTCAAAATGCATATTTCAAACCTTTTTTGGCCCCAGTGTTCTAGGAGCAATTTACAAACAAGAAAGTGTTTTTACTCAGACAGATAGATTAGAAAAATAAATGAACTGTTTGTGTTTTGTTTTTATTTCTTAAAATGTAATCTCCAAAAACAGGGGTTAAACATTCTGAAAATTTATAAATATTTGTCATGTTTGGTGAGGACTGAAGTTAATGATGGTATCCATTTAAAACATTAAAGACCTGATTTAGTCCTGGTTTAGACCTGGTTTAGTCCTAGTTTAGACCTGGTTTAGTCCTGGTTTAGTCCTGGTTTAGACCTGGTTTAGACCTGGTTTAGACCTGGTTTAGTCCTGATTTAGACCTGGTTTAGACCTGGTTTAGTCCTGGTTTAGACCTGGTTTAGTCCTAGTTTAGACCTGGTTTAGACCTGGTTTAGACCTGGTTTAGTCCTGGTTTAGACCTGGTTTAGTCCTAGTTTAGTCCTTGTTTAGACCTGGTTTAGTCCTAGTTTAGTCCTAGTTTAGACCTGGTTTAGTCCTAGTTTAGACCTGGTTTAGACCTGGTTTAGACCTGGTTTAGTCCTGGTTTAGTCCTGGTTTAGTCCTGGTTTAGTCCTGGTTTAGACCTGGTTTAGTCCTGGTTTAGACCTGGTTTAGACCTGGTTTAGTCCTGGTTTAGTCCTGGTTTAGTCCTGGTTTAGACCTGGTTTAGACCTGGTTTAGACCTGGTTTAGACCTGGTTTAGTCCTGGTTTAGTCCTGGTTTAGACCTGGTTTAGTCCTGGTTTAGTCCTGGTTTAGACCTGGTTTAGACCTGGTTTAGTCCTGGTTTAGTGCTGGTTTAGACCTGGTTTAGTCCTGGTTTAGACCTGGTTTAGTCCTGGTTTAGTCCTGGATTAGACCTGGTTTAGTCCTGGTTTAGTCCTGGTTTAGTCCTTGTTTAGACCTAGTTTAGACCTGGTTTAGACCTGGTTTAGACCTGGTTTAATATTCATGTAGATCTTGTTTGTCCTGGGTTAGTCCTGGTTTAGTCCTGGTTTAGTCCTGGTTTAGTCCTGGTTTAGACCTGGTTTAGTCCTGGTTTAGTCCTGGGTTAGTCCTGGGTTAGACTTTCTTTAACCTCTGGAGTCTAATCACAGTTTTAGTTTTTCCTAAACAGAACCAGATGAACAGAACCTCATTTATTTTATGTTTTCTGGACAAACAGCCAGTTCATCAAGAGTCATCACACAATACGCTCTTGAACTGGAGCCAAACTGTAAAACAATGACTGAATGTTTAAATAAACGTTGACATTTAAAGCAGGAAAAGGACAAAGCGACGCTGCACAGATCCAGAGCCACGGGAGGATTCACCGTCGGAGTTTATGCAGATGAATGTGGATTCATGCGAGCGACCTCCAGCCTCATTTAAATATTCAACCAGCCTGTTACCTTCAGCACGAGGCCGTTTACACCGAGCTAACGCGTGTACGGCTAATTATACAGCAGCTTCATGTATGTAAAGAAACACACTCAGAGCTGTTTATGTTTGTGTCGAACTGAACCATTTACCCATTTATACACCTTCAATACCATAAATATACCATAGTTTACCATTTTATATTCATTTGATCTTTTACGGATGGAAACTCTGTCCCAACCAAATAAATAAATAAATAAAATAAACACATTAACAGGACGAGAGCGAAGTCTAATTCTGTTTTAACAAAAGGCTCAGTAAAGATTTGAAAAGAAGTGGATAAAGGGATATTTTAACTTCATTCCTGATACAAAGTGGTAAAAATCTCAACCTCTTTCTGTCGACTGTTTTCATTTCAAAACTGTGGACTATAAATAAATGGAATAGAGCTGGAAATGGATCTGTCACGGTTGAGTCTGACCAGTGTCTTCTGCTCCATCTCTTTGTAAAACTGGTTTATAAAGTTTAATGCTCAGTTTTAGCTTTAATCCTGTTTCTACTCCTCGTCCTCTTTTTTAAATGAGCGTCCAATCAACGTCCAGAACCCACTCGTCGTTTTGTTTAGGGTTTTTTATACACTTTCTAGACATCCAAAGAGCTGCATCATGCTTCCATTCATCTTATTCTGGGGAGAACGGGAATCGAACCGCCAACCTTCTGGTTATTGGACTCTCTTCTGAACCACTTCATCCAAAATAGAATAAATCGATTAGAACCAAAACTAACACAGTGATCAGTTTAGAGCAGCATTAGCATTTAGCATAAAAGGTAATGTTAGCAACATGTCCATAACCTTTCACATAAACATGAACGTGAGACATAAGATTATTTGAAATAGAATTTATAAGAAAGAAAAAGTTTGAGGGCACTGCATTAGAGTCGTTAGAAATTTTAGAAAAAGGTGTGGTTCAGACGTAGCCATGTTTTTATATTTGTATTTTTTGGTCTGTTTTGGGGTAAATCTTTTCTGGTCACGGATCATGAGCCAAAGCTGGTTTAGTCCATCTCCTTCCAACAGAGCAAAGAAGTCTTTATGAATCGAAAGCCTGGAATCACAGATTTATTTCACCACAGAGAGAAAAAAAAGCTTTATATTTGGGATCTCATCAAACTCTTTCTGTCTCCACAGTTCGTCTCTGGTTTTGTTCTGATTTAGGCCAAAGTTATGTCTTTGTTTTAGTTCTTGGTTTGTCACAGTTTAGTTCTAATCCAGTTGCAGTTTTTGTAATTGTTTAGCACTGGTTTAGGTCTTGGTTTAGGTCTTGGTTTAGGTCTTGGTTTAGCCCTGGTTTTGTCCAGGTTTAGTCTTGATTTTGGTCTTGGTTTAGGTCTTGGTTTAGGTCTTGGTTTAGCCCTGGTTTTGTCCAGGTTTAGTCTTGATTTTGGTCTTGGTTTAGGTCTTAGTTTAGGTCTCGGTTTAGTCTTCGTTTTGACCTTTTTTAATCATGAATTTAATGAATCTAGAACATTACTCTTGGGTTTTAATCATAGTTTGTGCTGAAATCATATCTTTAGGTTTAGAAATAGTCTTAATGAAGTCCATGTTTTCTCACAAACCTCTCGTCTTTAATAAAACAAACCTCTTTTCTGTTTGTGTCTCTCAGACTGTCTCCCACAGTTAGTAGTGAGTAGTTTCTAACCTGATTCTGAGCAGAATATTGCGTCTCCGTTTGAAACCACAGGAAACACTCGTCGTGGTTTCAGACGGTTTTTGGAGCAGATTTAGTTTCTCTAATTCATTTTCCGTCCTGAGTTTCATCTTGTTTTGCTCGTGTTGAGATAAAACCCACAAATTGCATCACGTTCTTGTCTCTGTCTCTAACTGGGCTCTGATTGTTTCTGCAGCAAACGTTTAAAATGAAACATGAAACAACACCAGGACTTTTCTGACGCCAGTGATTTCTGCTGCAGTTTAGATTTAACACTGGTTCAGTCCTGGGTTTGGGTCTGGATTTAGTCCTGGTTCAGTCCTGGTTTAGTCCTGGTTTAGTCCTGGTTTAGTCCTGGTTCAGTCCTGGTTCAGTCCTGGGTTTGGGTCTGGATTTAGTCCTGGTTTAGACCTGGTTTAGTCCTGGTTCAGTCCTGGGTTTGGTCTGGATTTAGTCCTGGTTTAGTCCTTGTTTAGTCCTGGGTTTGGTCTGGATTTAGTCCTGGTTTAGTCCTGGTTTAGGCCTTGTTTAGTCCTGGGTTTGGTCTGGATTTAGTCCTGGTTTAGTCCTGGTTCAGTCCTGGGTTTGGGTCTGGGTTTAGTCCTGGTTTAGTCCTGGTTTAGACCTGGGTTTGGGTCTGGATTTAGTCCTGGTTTAGTCCTGGTTCAGTCCTGGGTTTGGGTCTGGATTTAGTCCTGGTTTAGGCCTTGTTTAGTCCTGGTTTAGTCCTGGTTTAGTCCTGGGTTTGGTCTGGATTTAGTCCTGGTTTAGTCCTGGTTTAGTCCTGGTTTAGTCCTGGTTCAGTCCTGGGTTTGGTCTGGATTTAGTCCTGGTTTAGTCCTGGTTCAGTCCTGGTTTAGACCTGGTTTAGGCCTTGACTTATTCCTCTTTAAGTCTTGGGTTTGTCCTTCTCTAGACATTTCTTTTTTAATTTGTCATTGGTTCATCTTCAGAATGGTCCTGGTTTAGTCATTGTTAAGTTCAGGTTTGGTTCAGGTTTGGTTCAGGTTTGGTTCAGGTTTGGTTCTGGTTTAGTTCAGGTTTAGTTCAGGTTTAGTCCTGGTTTGGTTCTGGTTTGGTTCTGGCTGTTCCTTGTATCTAGATCTGGGTTTTGTGAAGAGTTGGTTCCTGTTTAATCTAGATTTAGTCTTAATTTTTAGGTCTGCCTTTAGTCCTGGTTTTATCCAGGTTTAGACCTGGTTTAGTCCTGGTTTTATCCAGGTTTAGACCTGGTTTAGTCCTGGTTTTATCCAGGTTTAGTCCAGATTTGGGTTTGTTTTTATTCTTGGTTTAGTCCAGATTTACTTCTTGTTTTGTCACAGTTTTGTTCTAATGCAGTTGCAGTTTTTGCATTTGTTTAGTTCAGACTTAGACCAAGGTTTAGTCTTGGTTTAATCCAGATATAGTCCTGATTTAAGACTGGGTTTAGTCCTGGTTTTAGTTCTGATTCATTTGCAGTTTTTGCATTTGTTTAGTCCTGGTTATGTCCTGGACCTTTAATCCCGAATGTAATGAATCTAGATCATGACTCATAAGTATAAGATATGAGTAATGTTTTATTCAGTTTAACTTTGTGCCTCTGAGCAGCAATATCCCCAATGATTTTAGCCAATACACAGTTAATAAATGTCTAAAACACTCTGGGAACATTTCATTTGTTCATTGGTTTTAAAAATCCTCATCTAAACACACCTGTGCACCTTGCTGTGGGTTTACTCAAGACATTCTCAGTTCAGGTTTAGATCTAGTCCTGATTTAGTGTGTTTTCTCTGATCAATCTTGTCACCGGTTTATCTCCAAGACTCTGTTTAAAACTCCTCTTTCTCCTCGTTCTCTGTGGACGGTATTTTTCTCTTCGCTCTGAGCAGCTCTCGTTCGTTCTTTCGTCGTCCGTCGGGAAACAACAGCGTTGGTTGAAGGAGGAGGCGGCTAATTACCCTTTTATTACCGCCACACAAGCCCCCGTCCCACCGGAGCCCCTCTGTGAGCCCTCATTTCAATTTCTCATTTTGCTCTTGACTTATTGCCATCTTTCTTAAACACAATTTCCACTGTTTCTGCGTCTCGTGTCTGTTCTGTCGCAGGTTACAGACGCTGCATTAAAACAAAATGGATGTGGATAAATGAAGAGTTACTAAATGCTGCTGGAAAACCATAGTTCAACAAATAAATCTATGTATTTATCGAGCAAACAACACAGTAAACAAGGTATGTTTTAGATAATTTAAGGACTTTTCCTCTTTTAAAAGTCCAGGAGGAGGTGCTTGGATGTGTCCTGTAGGTGTTTTTACTGCGGTCTTTGGGAAAATCCTTTTTGGGACATCTTTCTTTTTTCTGTTGCAATACCTCGAGTGGCCACTAATCAAATTGTTGGCAGTAGAGAGAGGGTGGTGTCTTTTTCAGATCTTATAACACATCCATGATACAGACTAAAATTCTATTCTAAAACTAGACTCGTGTAATTGTTTTGAGCAGGATTCTGAAGTAAAGAGTAAATAGTTTAAGGATCACATTCGTTTCTTGGTCACGTGAGACTAGATTGTAAACACCTCTGACTCTAAAAATGCACCTCTTTATTTTCTACATCTTTACTAAAATGCTTGGATTTTAATCTAGTGTTTTCAAGGTTGTAAAAGTCCTTGAATTTTGGATAAAGTGCTTGAAATTCTGATTGTGTTGCCAGTCTTCTGTAAAAAGAGACACTTCATCCAATAAATTGACGTCTTTTTAATCAAACAAGTTTCATTTTTTAAGTTTTTAGCAATTTAAACAAAGTCTTTTTTATGCCACAATGGATTTAAATGAGAAAAATGGTGTATATTTATGTCGACATGTAATTTACTGCAGTTGTAAGCTGCTGTAAAACATGAAAACACACCTTGAAAGTGCTTGAATTTGAACTTAAAAGGTGTAAGAACCCTGACTCGCTTTATTGGAGCTTGTGTTTCGGTGACTTCGAAGCCACCAAACCAGTTTTCGTCTCTATCCCGTGTTTTATTTCCTTTAACGATGCTGTAAATAGACACTGTTCGGACTCTGTTCCAATCTATGTTCCTCCAAAACAATGTCTGGACCAAATTTGTGTCCTAAATTCCTCAAACCTTCGTCCAACTCATTAAAGCGCGTTCAAACGTCTAAAAGAGAAGCGTCGTTCTGCCTCTGCTCTGACCTGAGTCCAGCGTCCAGTCACTAAACACAAAAACTACACTTCTTTCTTAACTTTTTCAGCTAACTATGCAAAAAGTGGGCCGTCTCTTTGCTGCTAACGAGGCTGCATCTCGTCCAACTGTGTCACTCCGGAGCCAAAGCCCTAATAACTCCACTTTTGTTGTGTTTTTTCCTTTTTTTTTTTGCCCCAAACTCATTTTTTTGTGGCGTTTGTGGAGCGTGGTGCTGCAGAACAGGCTCGGTCCCGATTCAGCCGCTCATTAACGCAGAGAAACCCGGGGCTTGGCTGTCACCGCTCGCATTATAAGTTCATAAGCCCATGTGTAATTCATGTCGGGGAGAGATTACTGCCTGAGCGTTGTGTTGGGAAGACGTTCAAAGCCGGTGCTGCGTGATTTCACTGCGTTTAATGAGTCAGAGCCAAGAAAAGGAGCTCATTTATTCTGTTACATCTCATTTCAGTGTAAACAAGCGCTATTGTCATCCGCGTTCGGCCTCGTGTAGGTTTTCCCCGTTGGATTATTTAGTAATATTTCATGATTAGCGGCCGTTTGAACAAACAGTGCAGGCTCCGGGACAGTTCCAGCTACAACCGTTTTTAATGAAGCGTTTCCGGGGTTCGCTCATAATTAATCACAGGCTTCTCTGCTGTGACTGCGCTACGAAAGTTATTGTGTTTGGAAAAAAAGGATGAAAACAGACAGAAGAAGAAGAGTTAGAGCGGTAAACCTCTGGAGCTGGACCGACGTGTTTCTGTCGTAATGTTGCTTCATCGGAAAGATTTTAGAGGAAATAGAGAAGCTAAGTCAGGCGTCGTAAACAGAGGAAAAACTGGATCGAAATGAAAAGTAATTAATGAGAAAAAAACTCAACTAAATGTATAGACACTTGAATAAAAGAATAAAAATGAATCCAATAAAAAGGAGAGGAGTTGAGAAGAGATCCACTTTAAATATAAATTATGTTAACACTTGGAACCTGAATACCAGCCGGAACAGGTTAGGACTAGTTTACTTTCATTCAGAGACATTATTACTGAAGGAAATAAGTCACAGACATAAAACACCTGAAGGATGTACTGTTCATTCACAACAAATAAATAAACTGATATAAACACCAGGAGCAGGGTCTTTATCCATCACTGAGGGTCACAGTTTAATTCTGACGGGACGTTGTTAAAAATGACAAACATGGAGCTTCTCTGTGGTTCACGTCTCATTTCTATTAAATAAAGAATAAATAAGAGACTCCAGGTCAAAGAGAAGAGAGTTAAGGCTGTTTTTAAGAACCTTTTCAAATCTGGATTTAAAATGATTAAACAATAGTGACATGACACTTTCTCAGTTTTTACAGTGTATTTGAGGTTTTTTGATCAAAGGTGAGGCTCGTTCTGGTTTGACTTTTTCACTTTAACTCGTGATAAAGAACATTAAGGTTTAAAAAAGATGGTTTGCATGTTTAGTTTTGTTTTTCTTCAGTGAATATCTATTTTTCATTGTGTTTTTCTCACAAACCTGCTTCTGTTTCAAATTAAAGCCTCATGTATTTTTCAGTTTGCAGACGTCGTAAAATGAAACTTTTGCTGCAGTTTTCAGATTAAACTCTGGCCTCTTTTATAAAACATGTTTTTGGGGAAAACATAATTCATTTTATTTGACTGATATTGGGACAGATGCATTATGTTTTCAGTCTGGACTAAACCAGGACTAAAGCAGGATTTAAGACTGAACCAAGGCTGAACCAAGACTGAACCAAGACTAGTCCAAGAACTAAAAACCAAGCTTTAAAAAAGGCTTAAACCATGGTCTACATAGAGATTAAATCAGACTCTAAACCTGACGTAGTCCAGAGCTCAGTCAAGGTCTAAATCTGGACCAAACCAGGAACTAGGACGAATGTTTTCAAAAACCACTGAATAAATCAGGACTAAACTAGTCCTAAACCTGGTCTAAACCTGTCCTAAACCAGGACCAGGACCAAACCCGGGCCAAATCTAGAACAAGACTAAGACTAAAAACTTAGCATGAAATAAACAAAAAGTAACACAAAAAAGTACTGGGACAAAAACCATGGCTAAACCTGGTCTAAACCTGGTCTAAACCTGTCCTAAACCTGGTCTAAATCTGGTCTAAACCTGTCCTAAACCTGGTCTAAACCTGGTCTAAACCTGTCCTAAACCTGGTCTAAACCTGGTCTAAACCTGTCCTAAACCTGGTCTAAATCTGGTCTAAACCTGTCCTAAACCTGGTCTAAACCTGGTCTAAACCTGTCCTAAACCTGGTCTAACCCTGGTCTAAATCTGTCCTAAACCTGGTCTAAATCTGGCCTAAACCTGGTCTAAACCTGGTCTAAACCTGGACTAAACCTGGTCTAAACCAGGTCTAAACCTGTCCTAAACCTGTCCTAAACCTGGTCTAAACCTGGTCCAAACCTGGTCTAAGCCTGGTCTAAACCAGGTCTAAACCAGATCTAAACCTGGTCTAAACCTGTCCTAAACCTCCTTGAACCAGTTTTTTCTGAGCCAACACCAACAGCAGAGATCACGGCTGTTACCCTTTTATCCTTCAGCACCGCAGCACCCACAATGCACTGCTGCGTCTCAGCGTTTCCTCCTCCATCAAACACGACAGAGAAGAAGAAGTCAAGGTTTTCCTTCAGCGCTGACGGATTGGACCTAACACGGACTGTCAGGATCTCTCAGGAGTTTAGCCTTCACTTCCTGCTTCCTCTTTCCTTTCCTCAGTGTCCTACGCTTCAGACAAACCAGGAATAATAATTATGTTCACAGGTATTTTATAAACTTTGTCTTTGTGTTTAATAATAAATATCTTTGAGTCACACAGAAACAACTGGACCCAACTCCAGTCACCTGTAGGAGGCGCTACAGAACCAGGAAACAGCACTATTATGTTTATTTTATGTGTGTGGAAAAAACTAACTGGATAAACCAGGACTAAACCAGGACTAAACCAGGTCTAAACCAGGACTAAACCAGGTCTAAACCAGGACTAAACCAGGACTAAACCAGGACTAAACCAGGACTAAACCATGACTAAACCAGGACTGAACCAGGTCTAAACCAGGACTGAACCAGGATTAAACCAGGTCTAAACCAGGTCTAAACCAGGACTAAACCAGGACTAAACCAGGTCTAAACCAGGACTAAACGAGGACTAAACCAGGTCTAAACCATGACTAAACCAGGATTAAACCAGGTCTAAACCAGGTCTAAACCATGACTAAACCAGGATTAAACCAGGTCTAAACCAGGACTGAACCAGGACTAAACCAGGACTAAACCAGGACTGAACCAGGTCTAAACCAGGACTAAACCAGGACTAAACCAGGTCTAAACCAGGTCTAAACCAGGACTAAACCAGGTCTAAACCAGGTCTAAACCAGGACTAAACCAGGTCTAAACCATGACTAAACCAGGATTAAACCAGGACTAAACCAGGACTAAACCAGGTCTAAACCAGGACTAAACCAGGACTAAACCAGGTCTAAACCAGGTCTAAACCAGGACTAAACCAGGACTAAACCAGGACTAAACTAGGTCTAAACCAGGACTGACGTTCTGTGGTGATATTATTTAAAACTGAGGATGTCCAAACACAAAGCTATAGCGTGGTAGACACCATTACTGTCTATTTCTTTATTTTTACTTTTTTATGAATAAACTATGTTAATTTATGCAAAACAGCACTGAGCATGTGCGAACAGAGCAGATCAAAGAGCTCTGAAAACTGTGATCATTTTTTAATATAAATTATATATACTATAAATTATAAAACACAAAGTTCTATTTATTGTAGTGCACCCTGTTGTAATGTTATTTTTTATTTTTTTTGTACTTCAGGTTTTTTCACTGTTTATTTTTTTTTCCACCATAATGCCCCTTTAAAAAATTAAAACGAGGGTACAAAAATTATATATATATATTTTTTTTTTGTCAGATGTTTTTTTTTTTTTTTTTTCAGTTTTCCGTGTTTTTTTTCCCCTCAAATTAAAATAAATAAATAAATAAACAGAATAAGTTTGGTTCCACAACACACAAAAAAATAAAAATAAGAAAACTATTTTTTCTCTGAGGTTTCTGGAGGAGCTGCAGTGCTTCTTTATGTCTCATGAATCTGTTTACTTTTAAAAACACGTATCATTTCTTTGATATTCTGTCGATAGAGCAGGTTCACTACGGCCCTCGAGCGACGGTCATATGTTTAACTATCTTTTTTTCCTCACTTTACTGAATGTTCATTAAATCTTTATCAAAAAGGTAAAAAGTTGGTGAAAGCTCGAGTCCCAGCGCTGCTCCAGCATCGTTCCTGCTCCTCGCTCCTTCTCTTCTTTCTTCTTTGACGGATGAACATCGACGAAGCGGCTGCCAGGTCTCGTTCTGACGTCCGTCGCTGCTGATTTTTCAGTTTTCGCGCGGTGTCCTTCGGCCTCGGTCCGGTCCGGGGTCTGCCTCTGATCCACGGCCCCGAGCCCCAGCGTCATGTTGTGTTCCGAACAAACCGCCTCCGAAAGCATTAAATATAAATCCAGCCGCGGAGGTTCAAGGGGAGTTCAGGCCACAGTCTTCCAACACGAGCCGATACATCACTGTTTACTGCAGAAGTGAACCCGGTCAGAGGTCACGGATCAGACCCAGCATCTGCATCAAAACCAAGAGAAACACACTCGAGACACACTCCACGAAGGTGAGGTAAACTTTTTAGGACAAGACACGGCCTCTGGGTTTGAACCGAAGTCTTTAACGTGAGCGAACTTTCACAAACAACAGCAGCAGTAACCTTTCCTGCTTCTTTTATTTAAAAAAAGGTCAAACTGGACCAATGTTTCACCACAAAATACTAAAACATTACATTAAATCAAAGTTTAGAGCTGATAATAAACTTATCTTTGTAGTTTCTCGTTGTAGACTGTAGTGATCCTGGAATTATCTCTGTCTCATTAAACACTGAAGCAGATTATAAGACATATTTCCAACAGAATAACCCATGTCCTTGGTTTATTTCCTTGTTCCTTCGTTGTTGACATCAGTGTCGACCAATGGGAGCGCTCCTTTTTACCTGAAGTGAGCTGTGATTGGACAAAATCCTGCTGTGGACTGATCATTCTCATCTATTAAAATCCTTCATTATAAAGACTAGATCACGTCTTAAGGTCCCATTTTTTCAGATGATTCTTGTTACAATAAACTTTAGGAGATTACACTGAAAAACTAAATGAAACTGTGAAAAAACAAAACAGGGAATAGACTTTTAATACAAACAGCTGAACATATTTAATACTATAGCATTTATGTAAACCCATAAATATTATTTTCCTTTTTTCGTCTGATTCAAGTTGTCAGTATTTTCTTACATTGGCTTAAACAATCAAAAATCCTGGTTTTATATTAACTGACACTGTTCCTCTTTTTATGTATTAGTCTTGTCTGTAGTCCTTATGAGCTCTTTTAAAGACCTCAGTATTTCTAAAATACAGCGTATAGTCTTGATCTGATAAAAAACTAAGGTGTATTTTAAATATTGTGAGTCTTAATCTTTGAACTTTTCCATATTTTGTCTAATAGTCTTGTTCTTGACTCAATCTCAGTCCCTAAAAGTCGACTTGTCTAAGTTTTGACAATTTACTTTTGCTGTTGTTGTTTGGGTCGGAGCAAAAAACGTGAAATATCCAGAAAACAAAGAAAAAGAAGAGAAATCATGAACGTTGATGGTGTCTGAACCCCAAAGCCCCGTCTCATTTAAGTTTAAACCATTATATTTTTGTTAAATCTTGTACGTTTGCCTCTTTTTTCACTCTGTGTGTGTTTGATCTCTGTTTGTGGAGCTGGAGGCAGTTCCAGACCCACAGCAGTAAAAAGCCTGGATGGAAACAGCAGCAGAGAAAGAGATGGATGATGGAGAAGTGGCTGTGAAGGAGGTGGGCGTCTAATCTGTTTACTCTGCAATTTGTGTTTTCAGAGCGAGTCCATTCATTCTGATTAACCTGACACTTCACTGCGAGCCTCTGAGCAGCTCTTACTCTCACAAAGGCTCGGGCTTTTCTGCATTTCTGTTTCACATTTGAGAAAAAAAAGAAACGAGTTAGTGTTACTGAACATCCAGGTACAGGGAGAGGACTGCACGGGTTGTGTGTGAATTTCCAATCAATACAGTTAAATAAATACAAATAAATAAAAAATAAAGTTTGGTGAAGGTCATGAAAATGTTGAGAAGTGATAAAATAAGCCTTGCCCTGAACAGAGACCAGTTTAGATTCACCAGTTCCACTAAATCTAAACCCAAAACAGTCAAAAACAGAGTGTGATTTTACTGATTTACATTTATAATCTGATAAAATATGTTCATCCTTTAAAGCTCCACTTCCTGATGTTCTTTTCTTGTCTCTGTCTCAGACTCTCCTCCAAAATCAGAACCTCTCCTGCTTCTCTTTTATTAAAAAATAAAACCAGACCAGTTTTTCCTCCAAAATACTAATCCATTTGACCAAACTGAAGTTTAGAGTTTAGCGTTAGCTTAGCTGTGACTTCAGCGTCAGGACGACAATTATCTCCTCCTCGTTAAACATTACGTGATTGAATTGACAGTATTTATCTGTGTTTTACGTTGTCTCCCTTTTCTCTGTTGATGCTTTTCTTTTTTCAGCTGTTTCTCTGTTAAAAGACATATTCAGCTGAAAATACACTTTATCTGCAGCTATTAAACTTCCTGGAACGTCATGTGACAAGAGTCGACCAATGGGAGCGCTCCTTTTTGGAGCATGTGATTGTCCAAGGTTTTCTGTTCCTGAATAGAGGTTCTCATCTATTACAATCCCTCAGAATAAACAGGAGATGGATCAGAAAGACTGTAAACCATTTTCACAACTAGACGATAAAATATAATAATAAACATTTAACTAACATTTATAAATCAAATGTACATTGTTTAATTCTTATGCTGGTAGTAAATGCAGGACTGTATTATTTCATTGTCGTCTGTGTGTAATTGCTGTGTGTATTTACGTTCACGTGTGCGGTCGTCCGGTTGTAATGTGCCGTGTGCTTGAACATACGTCAGCTCTGAGCGTGCCATTAGCGGGACACGGCTCTGGTAATTATTCAGCACCGAGCCCATTATCCACAGCAACAAACAGCCCTGGTTCTTTATGGTCCACTTCCTGTTTACTGTAATGACCTCAGAGACAAACACTACAGCGCTTTATGAGCCGCTCTCTGATGAATGAGCTGCCACCAACACATCTGAGCGGCCACTGAAAAATAATGCAAGCTTTAAGATTATTTCTGCAGATGATTTTTTAATAAAGATCTATTATGACAAAAAGCATGGAACTGAAGCTAAAATGTGCATAAAAACGAACATTGGGGATGATAGAAATTATGCTTGACCTACTTTCTTTCAAAATAAAGCCTCTCTAGTTTACAAAAAGCTCATTTTGTTGAGTAAAAATGCAAATTATCAATATGTTTGCCTGTTTTATCATTTGTTGGGCTCCAAAATTACATTACAATTACAATCCTTCTCAAAACTGGAAAAAAAATGCTTTGGAAAACCTTGGAAAATCACATGCTCCAAAAAGGAGGGCTCCCATTGGTCGACACTTGTCACATGACGTTCCAGGAAGTTTAATAGCTGCAGATAAAGTGTATTTTCAGCTGAATATGTCTTTTAACAGAGAAACAGCTGAAAAAAGAAAAGCATCAACAGAGAAAAGGGAGGCAACGTAAAACACAGATAAATACTGTCAATTCAATCACGTAATGTTTAACGAGGAGGAGATAATTGTCGTCCTGATGCTGAAGTCACAGCTAAGCTAACGCTAAACTCTAAACTTCAGTTTGGTCAAATGGATTAGTATTTTGGAGGAAAAACTGGTCTGGTTTTATTTTTAATAAAAAGAGAAGCAGGAGAGGTGCTGCTTGGGGGTGGGTCTGGACAGGGACTGAATGGTTATGTGTGAAGTCTGTTTCTTACCTTTCTCTTTTCTTGTGGATGTGTTCACCTTGTTCTAAAGGTGCTGTGCTGCAGACGACAGTGAAGTGGTCCTGTCTTTATCTCACAACAGGAGGTAAACCCGGTCTTAACCACAACAGGAGGCAGTAACAGAGGTGAGTTGGATGGAGACGGATGGTGCTGTAGATATTTGTGGTAAGTTGTGCATAACCTCATCTTCACACTGTGACCTAACTCTCCAAGAAACGGTGCAATAATAGCTTTTAATTGTCTTCATCCGAACAGAAAGAGCCCTTGAGTTTTATTTTATATGTTACATGACAGTTTATATACAGTGCTGTGAAAACTACCTGGCCCCTTCCTTAATCATCCTTAATAAATAAAATCATCACTTAAACACTGCTTTTTGTGTTTACTTGTGTTATATTTGTCTAATATTTAAACTTGTTTGTCTCATTTAAATGTTTCAGATCATCAAATATAACAAAAATAAAGAAATCAGGAAGGGGGCAAATACTTTTTCACACCACTGTAGACCTTCACCCAGATCTAACTGAAGACTCGGACTAATTTTCCAGCAACATTATCATCAAACTCAGAATAAACCGTCTCTGAACTTTACTGGATCGACAATAATTCACAGAAACAAAAAAATAAAGCCAGTGTTGAAACTGAAGAAACTAAACAACACACAATGAAGCCTGTGACTTTATTAATGTCTGTTCAATGCAAACATGCTGTATGTGTAATATCCATAAGAGGACGGATGGTTTTGTACAGTTCAGCAGATGTTTATAAAGCGATTGTTCCATTAGGACAAATTAAATGTGTGCTCTGAGGTGGGCTGTGTGTCTTTTTAGCAGAATATTAATGGTCAAACAGTCGGGCAAAGAAGTAATTAAGTCTGATTGTTTTTCGCAGCAGCAGCCGCCGTCTTTCAGCAGCATTTGTCATTTTTAAATCTCTGAATCAGCAGCGGATCTAAGACTGTTTACGGAAGAGTTTTACAGCAGAAAGTATCGTGAGAGATGTGTTTAGAGTTCGCTGAGAAAAAGAAAGACAAAAATTAAAAAAAACAACAAAAAAACACTTTGGACCAGTCACTTTTGGAGGAGAAGCTGTTTCTGTTCGAGAGACAACATTAATTGATTTAAACAAATAAACTGATAAACTTGATTTTGTTTCAAACTTTGTATTAGCCAATAGCATTCAACTTGAAAGAAAGGGGCGGGGCTTTTCTGCAGAAACAGGAAGCAACACGGTCAACGCAAAAAACAGGAAAAAAACTCATGGCCTCAACCTATTTCATGATATTTCACATATTTGTAAATTGATTTGATATTATAATGTGTAAAGGATAAATCAATAACATCAACTTTTTTTTTTATAAAACTTGTGTGACTCAAATTCAAAAAGTTCAATACAGAAAAAGTTTTCAAACTGTAATTAATGTCCTCTTCATTGTTTTTTGAATTTAATAAAGTATATATATCTGAACCCAAAGAAAATAAAGTGAGACCAAGAACTAAAGGTTTAGTTTTGATGAAGCGTCAGATCATGTGACTTTATTCAAATCTGATTGGTCCACTTTGGTTTTACTCTAAACCAGAATAAAACCCTCCACGAGCCAGAAAACTCTGAGTTAGCTCAAACTGAACCTGAACTTACCTGGAACAAGACTTACCTGGATTAAAACTTACCTGGATCTAGACTTACCTGGATTAAAACTTACCTGGATCAAGACTTACCTGGATCTAGACTTACCTGGATTAAAACTTAGGTGATTTTTATTTTTTATTTTTATTTTTCTTGGATAATAAACCCCTCCAAAATAAAATTCTAGAATTCTAATTCTAGGAAAAATTAATTATTTGTGCATCTTTTTTTTTTTTTTTTTAAACTTGAATCACTAAAACTGGCATTAAAGGTGAATTAAAATTCTAAAATATTTGTTCTGTTTGGTGACGAGTGAAGCTGATGATGGCTTTGCTCATAAATAAATAAATAAATAAATAAATAAATAATAAATACATAAATAAATAAATAAATAAATAAATGTAAACAGATGTGGATGAATACGATCAAGTCTCTGGATGATCTTGTGTCGAGTTACTCTCGTCCGTCGCCGTTAGCCTCGTTTCTCGTTTCTCGTTCGTTTCTCTCTGAGTTTTGGCTCGTCATCAGAAACAGCAGACCCACGCTCTCAAACTCGCACACGTTGCAATCAATATGCAATTTCCCGTCGGAGCGTTAACGGATGGAGGCAGGAGAGGGTCCCGTTTGAGGCTCTGAGTAACGGGTCCAGAGCCGCTGTAACTCTTCAGACACAAACGGACCATTTAGGAACCGTCGGACTTTCTGTTCTTTCTCTTCAGGTTTGAATCAAGAGAAGAACTTGTATAGTTTTATTTCAGTGTTGTACGTACTTTTTAAATCACATGGGAGTTTTTTTTTGCACCTGGTTTTGTTTTTTATCCCAGTCTCAGACTCCATTCTCCTCCAACAACAGCAGTAACCTTCCTGCTTCTTTTATTTAAAAAAGACCAATTTTCCATCACAAAATACTAATACGTTACATTAAATCAAAGTTTAGAGCTGA